>JAJOOR010013708.1:0-12312 GCA_036250505.1 Solanum acaule | reverse complement strand
TTAGCGTTTGTAGTAGTCTTAGCCTTACACTTGTAGTTCTTGTCTGTGATTCCTATAGCCTTATGTTGTTTACTGCGTTTCACTTCTCACATTATTTTCTTGATGTATTGCCCCCTTTGTTGATTATGCACTATTTTTCTTATTGGATGTTATGCTTTATATAATTCTCTTCCTTTACTTGGTTTTGTTACACTTGAGCTGAGGGTCTTCCGGAAACAGCCTCTCTACCTCCACGAGGTAGTGGTAAGGTCTGCGTACACTTTACCCTCCCCAGACCCCACCTAGTGGGATTTCACTGGGTATGTTGTTGTTGTTGTTGTAATCACCTTCTAGCTAATAGTCAAATGTCTGGGGGTTCGGAGACTGTTAGCAAATGTTCTGTGATGTTGCTGGAAAATGCAGCAATTTTCAAGGCGATTTTCATCAGGCTTGACAACAATAGCGCAATGCCGAAAATGCATCTAGATTACACAACCTAATTACTAATAGATCTTAGCAAACACATAATGCTATCCCAACCATTAGCAACCACAAAATTGCCAGAGCACTAAAAGTAATAGCAATATCTGATCTGCCTGAAAGAGTTCTTCAAGCAAATTGGGTAAGAGCTATTACTACATGGTCAGGGGAACGTGGTTGCAATGGGAAATAAAAACTGATGACATGATTTGCAGCTCAATGTGTCCTAAGAAAGAAAATAAACCAACGCTCCGCATTGAACTGAAAGTTCTTCAACTCCTAGGTCTCACAAAAGTTGAAGTGTATTGAGTCAAGGAAATGACACAATCAATTTTTTTTTTGTTAAAAGTAGTATCAATGATGGGTTTAGTAATTTGATTGTCATGATCTAAAAAGTACAAAATTGAACTCAATCTTTATCAAGTTACGCAACAAGAATTCAATAAATTGTTTGGGCATTTCAGAATGGATATTAGATGTTATAATCAAAAGCAGTTTTACCTACATCTATTTTTTGTCAATATGCTCATTGGGTATGTTAAACCACAATTTTCAACCAAGTCAGCAGATCAAACTCAGTAGCAAACCAAAACCACTCGACAAAGGTTTGGCTACCCATCAATTTTCTCTTAAGGCAAAGAGAAATATTTGCATACAAACAGAATCAATATTCAGTAACTGAACTAAACTGAATAAATATACCTACATTTTATATTCTCATATAAAAAAATAAACTTATATTGCCGAAACCCAGAATGCAGCTCCATTCTTCATTACAGGCAAACAAATTGAAGTGCTAGACACATGATTCAAGATCAAAGTACTATGTATCTTAGTCTGCTTATGCCACTGATCTCATAATGCCCACAGAAAATTAAAAACAATAAAGGTTGATGACGGGAAATGAAAATGTAGCAATGCTATAGTTTTTTTTCGAAATTAAATATTTTTTTTGAAATTATGTAGCAATGCTATAGTTATGCTAAACATAACATGTTTGCATGAGTTCATCTGATTTCCTTCTCCATCGACCACAATTGATCATCAATGGAGAAAGTTTAGATTATATTTCTTAATATTGAGAGAAAATGGGCATGAGTGCAGTTCAATCTTGTGGTGTATACATTTGTAGTGAGTTGGACAATCACTCATTTCTTTTGTATTCGGAGCGAGAACCTATCTAATGGATAGGATAGAGGTCTTCTAAACCTTTGGTAACTGTATAGGTTCAAATCGTATTGGACACAATCTATTTCCATATATATCTTTTTTCAGATTTCGATAGCAAGAAAGAGGAACAGCAGTCGCGGTCCGTAAGAGAGGAAGGAGGCCCTCCTCCAGGAAAGAAGGAAACTAATTCTATTGAGAGAGTAGCAAAAGAACTCTACTAGCCTAGAGAGGCCTAGAGCCGTAGAAAAAACACCTATTTCTGTACCGGTTACGGAAGAGCGAAAAGGGGGTCAGATTTATGCCGATGGCAGCAAGAGTAAGTCACAAAGCTTGTATTGCTCTACCACAACCTGTTTCACGGTTTAGGCAGCTCCCATTTCGCCTACCACTGAAAAAAAAACGAGAAAATGATCAAATCGTCCTTAATGTATAGGGTTGGACTAGTTTGGTCACCACGTATTTTTGCATCTCCCAGCCTCATTGTCATTAAAAACTGTTCACCTAAAAAACAGCCTACACCAGCGATCTCATGCGATCACCATCACTGCCGCAAGACAACACTATTCACCACCAGCATCGAGGATTCATTTTTATTTCTTCTCACAGACCAGAGAACTCTCATATCTCTGCACCGACAGTCACCTATAAACCTCATTCTACCTACCTTTCCATTTCACTTATACATACAAGTTGTGCAGCCTATCATGGCTTTAAAGCCAAAAAAGGAAGAATAACAGTTGAAAGAGGAAAGGAAAAAAGAATTCTAGAGCCTCAGCCGGGAAACAACCAATGGAGATATAATATGTTGTTGAACTTTCCTTTCCTTTTTTCTTTTTTCTGCTTCTCCTGGTAGAGATCCCCATTTGCCCAAATGTGGGTGTGATGTTCTGTGTTCATAGTATCCCAAAAGAACAGCATTTATAGGTTAGAGCTTGCAGGAAATGCAATCAAGTAAATCTTATTCTCTTGCCTAGCCATGTGTCGAGCAAGATTTATATGGAGGACAAGATGCGAAAAGTGAGACTAACATGGTTCATGCATGTGAAGAGGAGATGCATGGACACCCCAGTATGAGGTGTGAGAGGTTGGTTATGGATGGTTTCGGATAGGTAGTTGTAGGCTGAAGAAGTATTGGGAGAGGTAATTAAACAAGACATGATGCAACTTCAGCTTATCGAGGACAGGACCATATATAGGAGGTGATGGAGGATACAAATTAGGGATAGAGGGTGAGTTATAAAGTTGAGTGTTGTCTTAATCACCCTTCCATACTAGCAGACAGTAGCCGTATATTACTCTTGTAGTTTCTTATTATTTCATTTCTGTTACTATTTAATGTTTTTTGTACTTCGATTATCGTATTATTTTATTGTAGGTACTTTTCCATATGTTCTATCATGCTTTCTTTAGTATATTGTCTTGATTGCTTCATTCTCGTTGTTTTTTTTTCAAACTGCTTCATAATGCTTTTATTTGAGCTAGGAGTCTATCAGAAACAAACTCTCTACCTCCAAAAGCAGGGTTAAGGTCTGCATATATACACCCTCCCTAGACCCCACTTGTGGGATTACCACAGCTATGTTGTTGTTGTTGGGTTGTTCTGAGCTTTTGTGTTTATGGCAGCCACCAGAGATACACTTGAAACACATCCCCATTACATTTACTCATGGTTTTGACTCTATTATTCATTCAGCATAAGCTAAACCTAATAACAGAGTCCTTAATCGACTAGCTAGCGAATTCACTCGACGGGCGTTGTCATTGAGAAGCTGAGAGTGGAGCTCATGAGTAGATTATGGACTATTTCAGTTAAGAATCATACATTTAATGCAAACAAGGACCATTTCCATCATTTTTTTGAAAAAAAAGACTCCAATACAACAGCAGGATGAATTAAGAAACTGGCAATATAAATCAATAAAATCAACTAATTCAACAATGAGGTATAAATTCAGAAAAATTGTTGTAAAAAGCTTAATTGGAAGATCGAAACTCACAAGTAGGTAGTTGAGGAGGATAATTTTCGTAATTTTCTGCTTGTATAATCTGCTTGAGATGCTTCCAGTGCCGTCCTCTAGCTTGTCCTTTAGGGTACTTGTCGTACATCTGAATCTTCTTAAATTTCATGTGAGTTGGAAGTACTAGTTCTGCTTCTAACACTTCTCGCTCCATTAATTCAGTTCCGACCTCCGATTGGTGACGGCGATTTACGGTGGTGAAGTTCCTGCCGATGATTCTCCGACGGGGAAATAAAGGGGTGCCAGATGAGGGGAATTAAAACGGGTTTTACTTATTGGGCTTGGATCTTAACCCGTAATGATGTCTATGGGTTATGATCTTTTCTTTTTTTCCTTTTTAGTCCCTTACAATTAAACAATCATTATCTTACATTCTAACTTATAATTAGTGTAAGCGATCGTATTCAAATATAATAGAGTAAATTTTAGGTTTAGCAAACATAAAAATCATATTTGTATATTATAGTTATAGTTTGTATAATTGCGCTCCATATCAAACTTTATGTTTGCTATAACTATTAATATGTATATTTCGGTATACATATACAAAAGAATCAGTTGTATAATCTGTTTCGGTATACATATACAAAAGAATCAATTGTATAATTTGTATTTGTATAAAGCGAGAAAAAGAGAAAGACAAAAGAAAATTGGGCAGGGAAAGATCTGTATTTATATAATTATAAGTGTATAGGACGAAAATATATGTATTTATATTTGTATATACAATTTTCTCTCGCTTTATGCAAACACAAACGCAAATTATACATTTGTGTTTGTATAAAGTGAGAGAGGCGAGTGAGAGTGGCGAGCGAGATCTGGGAGAGTGGCGAGCGAGATTCTCTGGGGAGAGAGGCAAACGAAAAAGATATGTATATATACAGTTTTCTGTCACTTTATACAAATACAAACACATTTTATACATTTGTGTTTGTATAAAAGTGAGAGAGACGAGGGAGAGACTGCTAGCGAGAAAACGAGAGTGGCGAGCGACAATTTCAGGGAGAGAGGCGAATGGCAACAGTTTGCTACGGGTTACAATTAAATCAAACTGTGGTTATAACATTTAATTTGAATTAATATTTTGCTATTTTATACAAAATTCAAACATGTGGGCAGAAAATGCTATCCTGCTTTATTGTTACGTAGCAATAGAAGCCTGCTTATGCTGCTTTGGCGGTGCTTTTTCGCCCTCTCTTCACTCTGGACAGGAGCGCTAGTGGACACGGGGAGGAAGCAGGCAAAGCGTGTCGTTCGTATTGGAAAGAAACAATTTTCTCAATATAGTAATTCAAATAAATTGGGACCGAATTTCGAGTGAAATACTATGAGAAAATGTTACTTGTGATGATTGGTTTACTTTAGGTTTTATTAGATCTTATTCTGTAAAAGTATAATAAATTGGGATTATATTTGGTGCAATATTAACTTAAGATTTAAATGATGTTTTTCTAATGGATATAAAGATTATAATTGTTTTTGTGGCTGATAATTAGTGACACTTGAATAACCAAAATAGCTAATGAAGTCATTTTCAAAATTTCTCTATAAAAAAAAAAGTTATATATACATATACATTTATACTATTAAGAATTTCAACAACAAACATAACGTATATTTATACAAATTCTAGCAACTTCAGTTATTCACATATATACATATTCCAATTACATACTCATAGAAACGTTTATATACACATTCTACATATACATTTATATATAAACAATTATATACACAAATTATAACTTTATACACAATTATACAATTTCATACAAGTGCAGTGTTATTGTTACTTTCATAGAGTATAAATTTTTGCATTTGTATAACAATCATATATCTAAAATCATGATGAAGATGCACTGTATAAAACATACACATAATAGTTTCATATATGTATTATACATATCTTACTGAATCATATCTGAAAACCTATACGTATAAACTCTAAGCAAATATACAAATTCGAACACAAATATTACTGTGAAATGAGCGAATCTCCAATCACAAATTCAAAATAATCAACAAGTTCATCCAAAAAATTTCCAGATCACAAATTTTTCTAGATTACAAATTAACTATACAAATGATAAGTGTTAAACTCTATTTCGAACAAAATATACACCTCTCAATATACATTCAACTTAAATTGATGATAGTTAAAAAGGAAATCTGATTTTGAATACATGTTGAACACCATCTTCGACCTAAAAAAGCAAAATCAGAGTATGTTTTCGTCATGAAATTACCTCCTATTGCTATCTCTACAGTCTAATGATCTCGGTTGTTTGTGTAGTACCGTCAATTGCTTGATCAATTTTCTGAATTGAGTTACAATGGAGTTCTTACTGTTGAAGACGATGAAGAAGGAAGGGAATTCGAATGGAACAGAACGTGCGTGACTTCAGTGATTTTTTTCCTTTTTTTTCTAACCGAAATTAACGCCCTTTTCTTTTTTAAACTATCAAAATGTATTAAAAAAAAAATGACAAGCGAATATACAGAAAGACAAGTCCATAGCAAACTATAATTTTGCTACGGACTATAATTTTACAAAGTTTGCTATAGCATACAATTAACAATTTTTTATTTGCTATATGTAAAATTTTCTCAAAAAAGTTTGTGGTTGACGTGGGTGCTTCCCAATAGGTCAGTTTGATACCGTCTGGATGCTACCCAGAACAGATTTGAGATGACTGCAGAACTTGCTATAAAATGTTCCAGATATATGATATTTGTTAGTTGGTAATACCTTAAATACAAATGAGAAAACTTGAAAGAGGCGCAAATTAGGGCTGTGAAAGTACTTTTTTATTGATATTCCTACTGGATCATCATAATTCATATATCTTGCAAAATATTTGTGTGCTGTTGTGCGAGTAATTCTACATACCTGCTTCTCTCTCGGACATTGTATTGAAGGATACACAGTGATTGCTGGCGGCCCCAATCAATTCATTCACCTATTAAAGAACGTTAAATTAGGGTTTTCTTATAATTTCGTCTTTCTCAAGCTGCCGCCGAACAATTCCACACACAGAATTAGCGATGGGGCGAAGTAAGTTTATTTTCTCCCAATTTTACGTTAATTACTCATATCTTTTCGGTTTTAGCTTATTACTGTTCTTAATTTTTCTAAAAAAACTTGTTAGAAGGGTAGTATGGTCAATTACTACGTCAACTGAATTTTCTTGGTACTTTCAAAGAAAAGATAAAATCGCTTTTTAATAAATTTCTAGGCCTAATTTTTTCCCCTTATCAAATTTCTCTTTTCTTTCTCTCTCTACTTTCTCTCTCCGTCGTAGCGGTCATCGACGGCGGCTCTTCTTCTTCCTCCTCTATCCATTTGATGGAAAACGGACCGCCACAGCCGTCAGGTTTGCATAATCTCTCTGTATTTCGATCTTTTCGTTAGCGGGTTTGGTTTTATTTTTGTCAATTGCCCTTTTTTAGATAGTGTTTGGCCTACTTGTCGTGTACCGCGACTAATTTAATGAATAGATTGAAGGAGATCACCTAAAGTTTTTGTTGTTTTGGGATTTGGATTTTGATCTCTCGTGGTCAATTTTGAGTTTCATTGTTGTTAGGGCATATGTTTGGGGGTTGTCAAGTGCCAATTATCTGATTAAATTACGTTTATATCCGTGCAAATTTCGATAGTAAACTCATTGAGGGGGGCAGAGTTATCTGGTAATTGGGTTGGTGGGAGATATCAGGTATGAGGTGGATTAGCTGAGGTGTGTAAGCTGGCAGTGGCGCCACTGTCATTGAAAAAAAGAAGAGAAAAAAGCAGCCAAGGGTGTGTTCTAGTGGTTGAAGTGAGGTCTCGGGTTAAGTTCCTAACAGATACAAAAACACTAGGTGATTTCTTCCCATTCATTGCTGGGAGGTAGTGGAGGTGCGTGCAAGCTGGTACACCACTTTTATTATATTTTGATATTTCTTTACTCTCAATTGATATTTCTTAAAAATAAAATATTGAGAAGAAATCTAATTTGTCTTAAAAAAGATCAGTTATTTAATATTGGAATGATGAAATCTAATTTGTCTTAAAAAAGATCAGTTATTTAATATTGGAATGATTTTCACCTGAATTGAGGCAGAGTAGATACAGGATTAATAAACTAATTTGTCATTGAAGTGTAAAAAATTGGTATTGAATTTAATGGGATCAATCAAACATGTTTAATTTACTCTGTGATGCCAACATTTGTATTTTCTGGTGGGCAGAATTTAGTTGTTAATCTTGTCTCCCATACTTGTATCTAATGTGGTTCTGATAAAGCCTCTAGTTTTTTCACGGGAAATTTCGTTTTCCTTGGAGTTGTCCAAGAAGTCAAATTACTAAGTATTGGAATGAAATGGCGAGAATAGAGCAGAATAAATATAAAGGATTTATATAGCTGAGTACAGCTAGTTTAGGATTAAGTGATGGAGCTGACATGAAAAAAAATTAGAGTTGTGTGTTCAAAGAGAGAAAGTAGTATGCAATACTACTAGAGCCATCCATTAGTCACTTAAAAAATGTCTTTTGCGGTTGATATTTGATAAGATGATTGGCTACCCTACAATTTGATAATTACAAGAAGTAGTAAAATTAAATCAAAGCAACTTCGTTAAACAAACTGTGTAGCTATTATTTCTAGCAGCTGATACCGAGCAATTTCTTACACCCTTTTTTTTTATAGATTAATAATTAGGTAGAAAGAATTTCATATTTTTGCTAAAGTTATTGTTTACAATAATAGTTGCTATGTATTTATTTGGTCAGTTTAATTAGATATATTTAAAGGCTATCTAACATGTTATTGGTTTCTCACAGTAGATATGTATTTGAAATGATAAATTGTTGTATTCACAGAAACAATTTACTCTCGACCAACTCATTTTTTCTACTTTTTACTTTCTTTCGAGTATTATTGACTTGACATTTGTTTCCACGGCAGGTAGTAGCCCACCTCCAAAACCCTGGGAACGAGCTGGTTCTTCTTCAGGCCCTGCACCTTTTAAGCCCCCCTCTGCTGGTAGCACGAGTGACGTAGTAGAGGCATCTGGAACAGCCAGGCCTGGTGAGATTGTTTCAACTGCTAATAAGAATACAGCTGTTAATAATAGCACACTTGCAAGGCCTGTACCTACTCGACCTTGGGAGCAGCAGCAAACTTACGGTAGCTCATACGGAGGTATGAGATGTTTAGTTAATTTTCCCTCTTGCTCTTTTTTGTGCCTGTTCTGTTTTTCCAGCAAGAGGGTTGGCTGTCTGAAATCCATTATTACAAACATGTCTGTTGATGCCTTTTTCACTAGCACAGCTGTTTTGTGGTTTGTAAATAACTATTTGTATTCTTTTACATCCTTAAGGTTCACTCTTGATATATTATAAATACTAGCAACCTTGCATTAAAAGCCTCTTTTGGTTAGTATAACAACTAATTTATCCTTAAGGTCCACTTGTTTGTTCTGAATGTTTGTCCCCTAGCATCAAAAGGTTGATTATTGAGTGATGTGTATTATGATATCTGCTTTTTGGAGTGCATGCATATGATTTTTCAGGATTATAATGCAATACATGATATGTAATCATGCACGCCATCATTAACTAGGCAAGTTCTTCCTAAATATATTCCGATTTTATCATACTGTTTGATTCTCTTTCATACATTATAAGTATGCCCAGTGCCCTTTTTTAAAATTCTTTTTAAAAAAAGAATTACTAGGTTGTTTAAGTTTGTACTCCAGCTATACCCCACTCATTCCTCTTTTGGAACTCATCTTAGTTAATGCACCTATTAAATCGACTTAACCTCTGATTGAATGTTTCATTGAGCTGTTATCCGATCTGCTAGTCAGTATACCTTCTCTTCTTATGTGTCCATTCTTAGGAATCAAGCGCTACTTGATTTTAATTTATTTGCAACAAGATGTCTATGAATTTGCAACCCAATTCCTACTTTATTTATACTTTGTCCTCTGTAAGTATGAATGGCATCTGTGTGTTTACCGAGTCAAATCAAAATGTTGTTATGGACATACTCTTTTCGTTTCCTCTTATGGTGAAGAAACTTTCTCAATCATTTAAAGTTTTGATCCAGTAATTGAAGTTAGTTATTGCAATTGAAGTAAGAGGAGTTGAGTCCTTTTTTATTGAGTACCCAGTCTCATTATTTGCTTGATTGGGTCATTATGCAGGTATTAATACAGGTATGAATTATAATTCTGGATATGGAACTGGAACTGGAACATATGGTTCTTATGGTGGTGGCTATGGAAGCGGAAGCACATACGGAAGTGGTTTGTATGGAAACAGTATGTACAGAGGAGGTTATGGTGGACTTGCAGGCGGTGGCATGTATGGTGGAGGAATGTACAATAGTGGGTATGGTGGCTCAATGGGAGGTTATGGCATGGGTGGTATGGGCGGCATGGGCATGGGACCCTATGGGGACCAAGATCCAAATAATCCATATGGTGCTCCACCTTCTCCACCAGGCTTTTGGGTCTCCTTCATGCATGTGGTAAGCTCTAACAGTACCAAATAAATTTATTTCTGTTCTATACTTAAATTCGGGGACCCTAAAGTGAATTTGATGTGTATAAGTCCCTCATTTGCCCTGCACTTCCAGTACAAACTGTGCTGGCCTTCTTTTTGAATTTTTGTTTTCGGATTGGTCAACAGTCTAAAATTAGCTCCAAGTGAATTGGTAATAGAGCAAGGCCTCCAAAATACAGAGAGAGAGAATCACATAGGAAAGGGGAGAAATGTAAGAAGATTCATTGTGAAATCTCAAAAGCTTCTTGCAGCTCACTGGTTTCTGTGATGAGATACTTTTAGTTTATGAAAAAAAGAATTATAGGTAGATCCCAATGTTTTTGATAATAACATCCTCCCTAAGTTTAACTTGATATGAAAAATAGATCCTCCCAAAGGTTTTATAAATTGTGATATCTCTCTTTTTTGACGCTAATGGTTTTCTAGCCTGCAATTAGTAGGTTTGTCGATATGTATCTAAGAACTTGCAGGCCTCTTTGAATCAACAAAAAGGTCAAGGAGATGCAAATGAAATTAAAGAATTATTTACGTATCGTATTTTAGGTTCTGGTGTGAGGAGAGAGGGGATTGTCCTTCGAGTACCACCTGATGCTTTTGAAACTGCTAGTTACATATGGTATTTTAGTCTATACTCTATAGACATCATTAATGCCTTCTGTCCATTGATAATTAATTGTTTTATATTATGTTACTTAATGGTGGCAGATGCAAGGCGTTGTAACTTTCTTTGGCCGCGTTGCAATGTTGATAGACCAGAATACCCAGGCATTTCACATGTTCATGTCGGCACTCCTTCAGGTATATGTTCACTTATTTATCCCTTGCATCCAAATAGTTCTTGAACAACCAATACCTCCTTAACTACCTTATGGAGTTCTGTATTTGCTACCCAAATACTCTGTGGAAAAGTATATAGGATGGTGACATGATAATTCATTAACATATTTTTTACAGCTGTTTGATCGCTCAGGGTTATTATATGGAGAGCTGGCAAGATTTGTGCTGAGATTGCTGGGGGTCAAAACAAAGGCCAATAAAATTCATCCCCCAGGCGCTAATGCACCTCATGGCCCTAATGCACTTCCTGGTCCTCACCAACCTCGTGGTAATCAGAACTTTATCGAGGGGCCTAAGGCTGCTCCAGGTGCTGCATGGAACGATGTGTGGGGTGATAATGCACAGTGATATAGAGTAGTGACTTACAAATGTCACCTACCATCGGAAGCCGTTGACAACAAGTTGCAGTTTGTATGAAAGCTACAGTATAGATAAGAGCTATGCTGGTGTACTCGTATGTAAAGCCAATCAGCTTACCGTGCTGGATTGATTTGCTGCATTTAAATGAATAATAATCTCGACTCCCCCCCCCCCCCCCCCCTCAACCCACCCCCTTCCCCTGCCATATTTGTGTGGGATTGTAGGTTGTTATAGATCAATGTGCACGTCAGTTTTGGAGACTGAACAACATCGTTCTAGAAATGATGTGGTATGATTTCCATTGATTGGCGATAAGATGTTTCATTGTTACATCATTTGTGTAAATTCACCAAATGCGAAGTTCTCAATTTATTTGACGAATATCTTATTTGTTATACGTAGACCTTCATGCAGTAGCTCTGACAATTTTTTTTACATGGATGCACAAAACTCAAACGCAGAGTAGAATTCTTTCATGTTAGAGTAGTAGAAAGATAAAACGGATCTAAATTGAATAATAGATGGGTAACAGTGGACTCAAATATGGGAAGAGGAAAAATTTCACATGAAAAAGTAGTTCACCTTTTTTCCACCTTGTACATTAGTCAGTAGAGAAGTGTTTTTTTGGACCTTCAAGTAATATGAGGAGTTTTTTTGACCCGGTAGTAAAATGGAGGATAGCATTGAGCTTTTCCAAACAGGCAAATTTGACCTTTTCTTTCATTTATGTATTTAGTATTAGTACTCTCTTCGTTCCGTATTAGTTGATCACTTTTCATTTTGCACAGTACTTAAGAAATCATAAATAAGAAGATAATTATACTAATTATAACGTTCCCTACTATTCTTCTATACCAATCCTTCCATTTATCATGCATCAAACAATTGTTCTGCATTGTGGCCTACATGCCACATGAAGAG
>JAJOOR010013707.1:0-18474 GCA_036250505.1 Solanum acaule | reverse complement strand
GCATACTCTATGCCTACATGATGTCACCATGTAGGGACCGGAGCACTGCTTGACCATCCTCCTCCGCGTGGCTAATACGATTTTCTATCGAGCTTATTAGTGAGTCCTTCATTCCGGGGACGTTGCTTGTGATCTCTTGCTATGTATAAGACTTTTTTTTTCTTTTTAATTATGTATTGACTATGAGGGTGAGCCCGGTAGTTTGTCTTGGCCCCCGCTAAGTATCCATGTTTAGAGGTGGTGTTGGACAAGTTGTGTATTATGCTTGAGCTTGACTCATCTATGGTATTTATATATCATTCTCTTTTTCTCTTGCTCCCTCAGTCCCGATTTCCCCTTGATTATGCTTATCGCTTATGGTCATTTTAATTGCTTCCGCGACCAAGGATGTGTAATGATATGCTATGAGGCTTGTTTGGGGTTCCTTCGGGTTCCCCATTCGCCGGTCACGTCTAGGCCCTAGGCTTGGGTCGTGACAAAACCATTGATTATTAATTTTAAGAAAGTTTTAAAAGGACCATTTTGCAGCCTAATAGTGAATTCTAGATACAACTCTGTGATTCTTCTTTCTTATTTTTTTTTAAAATTTCCAGGATTGCGACGATGCATATATAAATCATGTAAGAGAATAACATTAAGTATATACACAATCTTTATTTATACATTTATTATAACTATGTTTGTGTATTTCACTTGCTAATATGTACATGGTAATTTATTATGATTTTTATACAAATAGCTAGGGTATACATATACAAATTCTGGATTTATACAATCAGTGACCGAATTATACAAATTCTGGATTTATATAATTAGCAAAACCGAATAGCGAAATTTCGCGAAATTGTAGCCACAAATTAAAAATAATAGAAACTATAGCTCTATTACATAATAGATTCTAGATGTTTGTCATTTCGAGTAATTTTTCCAAATAATTATATTCGTTAGCCAACTACAAAAGATATACAATATTTTGTATAAGAAGTGTATATTTTATGTATGTCAAACATTAATCTACAAAAGGGAAAAGACATAAATTCCCCCCTGAACTTGTCCCAAAAAATCAGTTACACACTTAAACTATGAGGGCTAAGTCTCTTTCTGACTATCCAACCCCTATTAATATCTAATTACAACAGAACTGCAACCTGGACTTAATAAACACCTCATTCAATTTCTATAGAAATTTAAACTAATTAGGCAATCCTCAAAAGTCAAAACCAAGAATAACAACACTAGCCTATTGGACCACCAAATCACTGATTATTAATTTTAAGAAAGTTTTAAAAGGACCATTTTGCAGCCTAAATGTGAATTCTAGATACAACTTTGTGGTTCTTCTATCTTAATTTTTTAAAAAAAATTTCAGGATTGCGACGATGCATATATAAATCATGTAAGAGAACATTATTAAGTATATACAAAATCTTTATTTATACATTTATTGAAACTATGTTTGTGTATTTCACTTTCCAATATACAAACATGGTAATTTATTATGATTTTTTCCATAAATCGTACACAAATAACTAGGGTATACATATACAAATTCTGGATTTATACAATCAGAGACCGAATTATACAAATTCTGGATTTATATAATTAGCAAAACCGAATAGCGAAATTTTGCGAAATTGTTGCGACAAATTAAAAATAATAGAAACTATAGCTCTATTACATAATAGATTCTAGATGTTTACCATTTCGCGTAATTTTCCCAAATAATTATATTCGTTAGCCAACTACAAAAGATATACACTATTTTGTATAAGAAGTGTATATTTTATGTATGTCAAACATTAATATACAAAAGGGAAAAGACATAGATTTTCCCCTGAACTTGTTTTGAAAAGTCAGTTACACACTTAAACTATTATGACAACCTATTACACACCTTTACTATTTAAAAGTGAACTTATTTACCCCTGAGACGTGTAACACCACACTCACAATATGTGGTGTATTACACTCGCTGCCACATCAATGCCATGTCAGCACCATGTCAGAAAATAAAAAAAATTATATTCTTTTTTATTTTTAATTAAGTTTTCTTTTGTTAACTATATTTTACACTAATTAATTATTAAAATTCTCTAATAATTATATTTCTTCATAGAAAAATTACAATAAGATGAAAATTTTATCAATGGCCGCCAATAACACTAATTGAAACATGGAGCTGATTTATGGAGTGGAAAATTCTTCTGTTTCTCTCAAAAAAGCCCGCCATAGCTGCAACGGCTAAGAAACCCCCAAAATTTTATCCCGCTGATGACATTAAGAAATCTTTTGTTAACAAACACAAATCAAATCCCACAAAACTTAGATTGATGATAAGTAATTTGCTAAGCAAGAAGAAGTCGAAGAAGGAAGAAAGAGAGATTTTTGCTTAAAAGAAAGAGGAGAAAAATGTGCTTCATCAAGAGGGTGGGGTTGAAGAAGAAGAATAGGGTGGGTTGTGAAGAAGAAGAGATGTGAAGAGTGGGGTGAGGTCTAATTGAATTTTGATTTTTTTTTTCTACTTTAATAAATTTGACGTGCCTATTTTAATTTTTTTTAAAAAAATTATTTTTCCATATTAGTTTTATGGGGTAAATAAATTTACTTTTCAGTAGTAAATGTGTGTAATAGATCGTCATAATAGTTTAAGCGTGTAACTGACTTTTCGGAACAAGTTTAAAAGGGAATCTATGCCTTTTCCCTATACAAAAATTATATACACATTTATATGTATGTCACACTTAGACAACGCAAATCACAAGCTAATTCTTGTGTAGATCCAGAAATTTCCCAAATTAAAGCTAATTAGTAATTATGTTTTACACCTCTCTTAGGTTATTTTAGGAATCTTATGTAATTATTAGTGTTACGATCCAATTTAAATGTCATGACCGACGGTATCAAATTCCAATGATTAATACAATATATTGGAACATTAAAGGAATTGGACACAAAGGATCTCTTGTCACTTAAGCAATTATTCTACTACAGAAATGTCAATTATAAAGTATTAGAAGAAGATATGACAAGTCTAATATAATTTCTTTCTAAGTTAATATTGTTTTTTTTTAATTAGGAAGATGTATAGGTTTATCTCTTCCTGTTTTTTTTTTTTTTTTAAAAAAATAAATTATTGTTCAATCATAGACATGGTAGTAGTCAAGCGTAATCCCTCAAAATCAACAAGTAAGGAATGACTTAACCCAAAACAATTAAAAAATAACCCCATACACTAAAATTTCTTATAGGTTTATCATTCAAATTATGGATATGTGTCATTATGTAAAGACGGAGAACGATACAATCTATCCAAACATTGTATTTCATCAAAATAATACAACACAATACAATAGAACACAATACAATACAATATGATACATTAACCATAAATGTCATGTGAAGAACAAGGATATCCGAAAGTTTCTTGATGGTATCTATGTCAGTGAGAAGGGTAAAATTGTTGAAGAAGAATGAGTATTTTAGAAGTAGGCAGTTGGTGATTACCTATTATCCCAAATGCTCGTTTTACTATCTCTTTTAAGTTCTTTTGGAGACTATATATTACGGACGACACAATACAACACAGTACGATACAATATAACACAATACAATATAACACGAAACAATACAATACAATACAATACAATACAATACAATACAATACAATACAATATGAAGCAATACATAACAATCCTCCAAACAAAGAGTAAGAGGAATCACTGGTTCTTTTATTATCAATCACATAAATAGAAGGATTTCAAGTTATATGCCTCCAAATTAGTACTTGACCATGTGTCGGCATAATTATCCTCATATCTTGACAGGTTCAACCAATAACAAGTTAATCATGTTTTTAAGTTTGTCTTTGGAGTTTGTGTATCCATCTTCCTCTTTATATAAAGTGTCTATCACACATGCGAAATATAAAACTCGTTCGAGAACAAACATTGGTACTTCAATTGGACGAAGGAGGAGTTCTTTGTTTATGTCCTTCCATCCATTGACACCTTCTTTATGATACTTAGTGTATGCATTATGCTTCGACGCTCCATATTCTTTCATGTAGCATTCAATACTTGAAGCTAAATGTCCTCTTTGTTGTTCATCCTACATCACAATAAGTGTTTACAATTAATAGCTAGAACGAGTAGGAATTACTTCATTAATTAAGGTATTGTTGTACTTACTTCATGTCCAATGATATCGTCCATTCCTCTGTTAATTATCGATGCTGCACGAACTATTAAAGACTCATTTATTATCCATTCAAAAGTCTGTGTGCTTATAAATCGTCCATACCGATCAAGGAAGTTGTTGCTGCCATCATATACCCACAAGTTACAAGTGCATTCTTCATATGTTCCTCACATTTTGGAATATAGCGAGCATCCAACCATTGAGCTTCCTTAAAATAGGCTCTTACCAACTTCTTCATCTAAATATGATAATGTAAAAAATAATACAACAATTGGTCGTCTAATGAGAGCAGTTTATGTGGGTTATATGTTAAAAGGAATATTACCTCATACTTTGCATAGTATACACGGTCCGATTTTACCTTCTTTCACCAATAATTGTTCCATTTCATTGTAAATGTCTACAAGGGCTTGATAAACAGGTCTCATAAATGGCGGTAGTGAATCAATCACACTAATGTTCCATCTAAAAACTCAAGTATCAAAATTAATTACAAGGTACTAGTATTTTTTTTTTTTATGTCTTGCACATATTGATGTGTAGTATTTCACAATAACAATGTCAAGATATGTTTTATGACACTCATCAATAAGGGATTATTCTCATAATTAAATTAAGAGAAATAAGTATTTTTAAAAATAAACTGAAGGTGTAGTTTTCTTGTACAGATAGTAGTTATTAGTCTCTCTCATAATATATGTATTTTTACCTTTGGATGACATCATTGAAGGGCACAAGTTCGTCATAAGTTGCATAGGCATCAAAAGTGTCATCAATAATTGAGGCCATCTTGAGTACTTTTGTCATCAATTTTTCTAGCATGACTATACTTTGGCTCAAAATACACTCCCAATATCTAAAGTAACACTCAACCAGTCTGTCCCTTGCATATGGAATTTTATTTGCAAAATCCAAATCTTTCCACCACCTACATACATCACAAGAGCAACGGTTTTAATTCATCTAATTAAAGAAGATATATAGACCAAATAATGTAGTACGTACCTTGTAAGCTCATTAAGCTCTCTTTGGTGCAACTTTTGCAGTACGGTAAAATCCAATTTAGCAAATTTCAAAAGCAAATGGTTGTGTGCATCATTGTTTTCGTAAATGAATATGTATTTCCTTGCGCCCACCCTTGGTAAAGTCTTGCGAATAGGCTGTTTTAAGGCTTCAATAACTTCAACCTTAAGAGAGTTATTGCTCAAGTTGGAGACAATAGACTCGAGATGAGTAGTGATAAAGGTAAGAGCTTCTTCAAGAATCTCCTCATCACGCACTCTCAGATTTGATGCTTCATACAAACTCAGTAATCCTTGAACATCATTAGTAAACGTTTCCTTGAATTTCCCATCTTGATTGGTGAATTGCTTGAAGACATCTGGTTAATTAAATATCATGTTCATTGTTAGTAAAAAAATTAAACTTGAACACCCAATTAATAAAGAAAAGTAATAGAGTAGATTTACCCGAAGACATGTAATGGCCTTGTTGCCTCACAAGTCGAAAACGAAGAGAAACAACGTAAAGGATGTCATCGATATTTTGTTGGGACGCATAAAAAATGTTTTGAATGGATGTTTCAATTTCATTATGGAAATGATATGCCACTCCCAATCGTTGCATTGCGTCTATCAACACAAGTTTTTGTTGACTACCCTCTGGAGCTTCCACCAACATTTTTCTGATTGTTTCATTGTACTCATCAACTTCAACTTTTTCTTGGTTAGTAATTTCCTGCATCTGAAAAATACTCATCATACGTTAATTAATTAATCAAATATTATGTTACGTCTTAAAACAATTAACATAGAAAAAAATGTATTAAAGAAATATGTGTGACTGACAGGAGTATAAGAAAGGAAATGATATCCCCAAATAGTTGGGTGATAATTTGCCAAGGGGCGACACTTATTAGGAGAAGAAACAACCATTGCTCGTTCAAAGGTTTTTTCTTTCTCTTGTTTTTTTTTTTAAGCTTAATTTGTGGGTTTAAGTTGTGCTTATAGGATCGACCTAATTATAATGTACCTTAGTCCATTGAATTGAATTTTTAGGATTCAATTAATTTGTTATTGGTTGCTTAAGTCTACATTATAAGTCAAGGCTTATTAATTAGAACTAGTACTGCATTATTTTATATATACTAGTTTCTGGGTACACGCGATGCGCGTGTGGTTGTATAAATAAAAATATTTTTGTAAAGACCGTATATAAACAATATTTTAAAGTTATATTATCTATCTATATATAAAAGGAGAAGAAAAACAGCATACGTGCCAGCGCCACAATTAATCTTGAAATTTAAGTATTTAAAAATTAAATTTAAAAAAGAAATATGACTTTTTTTTTTAGAAAAATAACAAATGTCAGCAAATTCTATCCACATTTTCACGTTGCTAAAGAATAGGATTTGATTAACTAATAAGCAATTTATTTTAAGTTTTAAATTTTAAGCAACTCAATTATCTATTTTTGAAATACATTTAAAAAATAAAAACTACCTATTCAACCGAATTGAAACTTCCTTACTATTTTAAAATTCTAATTTAAAATTCTTTTAAATTAACCGAAACTTCCTTACTATTTTGAATTGAATTCATGGGTACATGTTTTTAATTTTTAATTCTTTTTAAAGTTTCCACGAAAATTGTTTTAAATTTGAATTTTGAAATTTCCTACTTTAAGATACAACTTAAAAATAAAAGGTAAATTATAATTTGGATAAGAATGAATTTGAATTGCATATTGGTTAGTTTCCACGAAAATTGTTTTTCTATTTGAATTTTAAAATTTCCAATTTTGAAATATAATTTTAAAATAAAAGTGTAAATTGTTCAATAATAATAATAATAATAATTTGGATAACTGTGGATTTGTAACTGATTAATAAATGATAAATTTTTTTAATTAAAAATAATTTTTTAAAACATCTATAGGTTATAGTGTTTTTAAAATTTTAAAATATCAAGTAGTTAATTATTAATTAATAATTATCTTTAATTATATTAAATAATAAATTACAAGTACAATTTGAAAAACAAGATAGAAATTTAAAACGGTTTCAAAAATTAACGTGACAGTTTTTAAAAACTAAAACATATAAATCTAACAAAACCCACATTTATCTAACTTCCCAATTTTCTTGCCCACTTCTTAGTTTTCTCTGAAATGGAAAATTTCATTAGAGAAATATTTCACAAAATAAATTATATAATGCCTCACAAGTTCTACCATGAATGTACCGGTCGTGTTTGAAATGTTACCAAACACGTTATTGGTGTTGAAGTTAACAACCAAGTTCATAACAAGATCTTAAGAAAGAGGATCCATGGGAGGACATCAGCAGTCTCGATGCACGGAAGAAGTTAGAGAAAGGATTAAGAAGAATGATGTGGTTAATGATTTCATCTGTGGTTTATATAAATTTTTGCATAAATGAGATTAAAGACATTGAATTTCATGTTTATTGGGTTTTCTCTTATTCTCCGATGATATTTGACCATTTTCAGACTTAAAAAATGCATATCAATGACATGTTTTGTTATTTCTTCAAAACAGTATTATTGTCTCCCTTAACTGCATGCAATTGTAGGATGCTAATTGAATTGTCAAAGATATTCTAATTTATGTTGGATGATTATGTTGAATCTTTTGTCTTTTGTTAGTTTTATTGTTAATACATAATTACTATTACTTTACTTTTACTACTATATACGTATATATACAAGATAAAGCACCAAATTTTTATAGTCATCACAAAATATGTTAGGTATTTATATTCATCACAAGATATATTAGGTATTTTATGCTTTTGTACTTTGAGTTTTTTCTATCTGATATTGAAGTAATAAACTTTTTTTTTTTTTTACTATTATACAAAAAAAAGAAGTCATTAATTGGACAATTAACTTTTCAAAATTTATTTTTGCTTATAAATTGATTTATTTATTATCTCACATATTTTGATGAACTTTATGTAAACTACGCAATTCTACTCTACTATTAATAAGAGAGACCCGCTTTTGTTTGTTTGAAAAGAATTATAATGTATATTATTTTTTCTATAGTTTTCATGTATTTAAAATTCAATTTTAAAAATATTGATTTAATCTAATTGAATTAGCTTTGAATATTAATTGAATTGTCTCTAAAAAAATATAATATGACAAGTATTTTGAAGGAGGGGTACTATTTCTTTCATTTATTAATCATAATTTTATGTCATACTTTAAGAATTTAGTAAATTTTATGTTTACTAACTAATTATTTATTAATAAGAACAAACACATTTAATCAATACAATGCTCCATGCATGATGGAGTCTTCCATTCGTATTTGTCTTTTTTTTTTTTAAATAGTTGGACTATTAAATTGAACAATACATATTTATTTATTTTTAAAATCCCGTTTGGCCTTTTTTTTTTTTAATTTATGTTATAGTTGTGTTTTTAATTCTTTTAAAGCATGATTTATGACATTTTATTTTTTAATATCAAAATAAGATATGTTACTCCTTCATTAGTGTAGGAGATTTATTGTAAAATAGTTGGATTGTGTAGAGAGAAACACGATGAATGTTTTGTTGTTCATGGGATGAGACAAATAATATGGATTGTGTGGAGAGCAACACGATGAATGTTTTTGTTGGTCATGGGATAATGAAATTTATTATTTTTCTTTAGTTATATATTCAATTTGAATTTATGATTTTCTTGATTGAAAATTCATAGAATATGAAAGAACAAAAACTTATGAATATTTTTTTGATATATAATTTTTATTTAAAATATATTAAAAAAATTCATGTTATTTTATACTTTATTAATGAAAATATGTCAATTGTTAAATTATCTGTTAGACAATAAAATTAATAAATTTGAAAAATATAACTGTCAATGTAACTACAAATTAAATTTGAATGCAAATTGTGAAAAATACATATACAACAACTTTTTTTTCCTCACTGATTTTGCATCTCTTTTTAATGATTTTTCTTGCAATAACAACTAACTCTTGTAGGATTAACCTTTTTATATTCATTTTCGATTTAATGCGTTTTTCGAAATTGATTTGGAAATTAAAAATTATTTAGTAATAAAATATTACTATAATTAGATGATTTTAAAAAAAATTAATCGTGTAATCAATATATGAGTTCTAAAATAATAGCATGACACAATTTAAAATTTTGAATATCATGCCTACAATTAAATATTTAATTATTTCATGTGAAAATTAGATTTAAAAACTTACTAACAAGAATATAATATTATTTCAATTAAACATAATAAAAAATAGTGGACCAAACATGTAAAACGCATAAAGTTTTTGTTTTTTTAATCAAACTAAAATAAACAAAAAGAAAGTAATACTATCTTTATTAAAATTTCAACAAAATATATTAAAAAACAATAAATGTAGCTAATTATAACTATAAACATAATATTAAATTGTGTATTAATAAAAATGATACTGTAATATGCACAAATATATAAGTTAATTGATTTGTATAATTTTTTTAAAAAATATACATTACAAAGTGAATAGTAAATTTTTTTTTTTTTAATTTTAAAATCCCCACAACGCACGGACACGTATACTAGTGTGTTATAAAATAGAAAATACAAATTACATGTTCTTAAAAATGATAAGTATCCTATATGGGGTTTTGACTGTAAGATTCCAAAATCCAAAAACTAATTGCAAATACCATTATTTTTTCTTTTTTTTCTTTCTCTACTTTGAAGATGTTTTGTACTGCATAGAGCAATTTATTTGGTAAACAAATAAGCATTTTATTTTTCTCAAAATTAGCAATCATCATAAAATTATAGATATCTACTTTAACAAAAAAATAAAATTGAAATCATGATGTACAAAGCCTATCATTCTTTGTAACTTAATTTTTAAATTCAGTCAACTATAATTAGAAAGATCATTTATCTTTTATAAAATATATACCTTGAAGGTAGATCATTTAATACTCTAATTTTCCTTATTTTTTGTGTTTACTTAAAAATAATTATAAGGAGGATCTGTCAATCATCATTCATTTGATAGGAATATTAACAATTACCGACATTACTAATTAATCAAACTTCTACAAAATATTTCCTTTCCGATAAAAAGAAAATGAAAGGTATATCAATCTACCCACATAATCTTATAAAGTAAAATAATAACTAAAGTACAACTACAATATTTAAATGAGAAAAGTGAAACATTATGTGCTACGTTAATGAAATATGTGTAAAACCAGTGATACATAGAGATCTTTTACCGCAAAATTAATGCTGTGCTGCACATCTTAAGCTCTAGCAAGTAAATTAAATAATAAGTGCCATGAGTATATTCTTCAACTGAAAAAACTAATGCTCCTCTGCACTAAGAAATTTCTTTGATGAATCCAACAACATCCATAGCTGAAATTCTTGGACAAATCCAACAACTTTCATACCGTATTTTAATAGCCTTTAACTTTGACATTGATTGAGAAAAAACTGCTCAGAGAAATGATAAACTCTTCTTTAGAGCCCATAAGACTTAACGGAAATGAAAACTATTCTTGGCTTTATATAATACTTTCACTTTAAATGATTAATTAGTCTCTTTAGCTTCTTTTCACGTATTTATCATTGAAAATAACATATACTCCCTAATTACTTGTCCACTTTTCCTTTTTAAGTTGTCCCTAATTACTTGTCCATTTTGACAAATCAAGAAAAAACAAATTCTTTTTACCTATTATACCCTCAATTAATTACTTTGAAAAAGGTAAAACTTAATGAAAATCTTAAGTTTTTAATTCATCCACTTCATAATTAATAGAGGTAAAATGGTAAACTCACTATGTCAATCATTGTTTTCTTAATATGTGTGTCAATTCAAAAATGGACAAGTATTTAGGGACAGAGGGAGTATTAACTATGGGATTCAATGTACTGAAATCTAGAACTTTTAAGATTCTAGCAATGTAAAGGTAATGCTACTATATTTTGGTTAATGTGCAACTTAAAACTCTACCTAATTGCTCTCGTTAACTAACGTTTGTCTCTCCATTTTCTTTAACGTTTAGATTATTTAATTTTCATAACTGTTCAAATATTCTCAATTTATTAATAGTAAAAAAAGTTTATTGCTCAATATTTTTTTAAAATAAAATAATTAAAGAATATGAATACAACATTTTTTATTTAGTATAACGATAAAATGGTAATCATTCCACTAGAAATTGTAATTGCACTCCTCTATTTATATTTCAAAATTCCCCCATTAAACACTTATGTAATTTCACACGTTAAGATTACATATACTAATCAATAAACTAATTTACTGACGAATTTAATTCAATGATTAATTTTCTTTAGAGCAATACTTAACTTATTTCATGTGCCAGATTCATAAATCTACCGATCAAGTTTAAACATGAAAACTTATAAGCTTCTCATAAAAAGATGTATCATAAATCTCTATATTGAGAAATTGATGACATCAACTAACTAATTATTTCACCAATATATATTATTATCATCCAATCTACCAGGCATATTGATCCATCTCAAAAGCTCACATTTTAATAAATATGATCAATGCAAGTGAACATCATCTTAAATCATGCTTGCCATACTTCTTTAAGTAACCTTGGTTCATCATAACTTTGCTTGTTTGTGGGAAGTAGCCTTAACTGACATATAAGACCATGTGAGCTAGCAACATGGAGTTCAGTGTTTCCCACACCGAAAAGAGTTGTCCTACTTGCCACAGTAAGGGCCATAAACTTCTAGCTATTGTGGATCCACTAGCTAATGTCTATCTAGACAATCCTATGTTGACACATAGTTATGGGATATGGGTAATCGCCACTTGTCCACTCGGTACTAAGCTTAACTAATACAGACTAGTTCTTAGTCATATTCATCTTAGCTCATAAAGGAATCACCTCTTGTCCTTACATAATGTGACATGGGTAATCGCCTCTTGTCTTTCAATTAGAGAGCGTGGGTAATCACCTCTTGCCTCATCATTAGCATAACTTCTTAGCATTGGTTCATTTTAGGTGAGAAAGCCTTTCAATCCTAAGAACCTTTATCATGTGCGAAAACCTTTCACAATTCATGCTTAAATGTGTATATGAGGATTCCTTTCAACAACACAACAATAGCAACAACATTGATACTTCAATCTCAAAGCATCCTTAAAACGTTTACATCAATTTCATAAGAACATGCACAATTCCACAATTCACCTTTCAAGGTTCAAAACCCACTTTCAATCATCAACATCTAGAAAACATGAGTTAGACATAGGTTCATAGAGATTCATCATAAATTCATATAATTCTATCAATTCATGTTTGATTTTATAAAACTCTTCTTTTAATAATCCAAGACCCACATTATGTGCTCATAACTTAGAAAACATGGGAATTACATGGGTTCATGGGGAATCATCATAAAACCATAGAATTTCATCAATTCATGCATAAGAGATCATAATTCCATCAATTAAATCAATAATCAAGAGAACCCATAATATAGAAGAAAAACCCTAACTCAAATTGAGGATTTCTAACTTTGAAAATAGAAGAATTTGGGAACTCCATGAATGGAAGGAATCCATGGATGAAAACTATCATACCTCAATGTCAAAAGCTTGTCTTCAATGGTGGAATTGGAGACTTGCCTTGAAACCCTAGGTTGAACCCTTCTTCTTCAAGTTTCTAGAGAGAGAAAAATATTTTTGAGAGGAAGAACTTGATCTTCCTTGGTAAATTTAACAGAATGACTTGAATGGGTTGAATTTAGGGTTAAAAATACTTACATAAGGGTTCTAGGTAAGGGCAAAACGACATAGTATCAAGATAAAATAATTAGGAAAAGACCCAACTGCCCTTAATTTACAGCTGATGCGAACCTCCAGATGGAGGCCCACGCGAGCCGTCAAAGACATCACGGGCTGTAGTGGCAGCCGTGGTCCTTGACCAGTGGCTTGGGGAAAAGTTCCTTGTGGCCTTGCCCCTCCACGCCCTCCTTGATGAGCCATTTAGGGGCTCATGGGTGGAGGATGGCCTTGGGGAGCACACTGCCTACCCCTTCACGGGCACCACCACGAACCGTGGTACCCTTCAAGAGACGTCTAAAGGCTCGTGGGAGGAGAGATCATCTTGGCCAACCACTGGAAGGCTCCACGAGCACCACCACGAGCCGTGGTGCCCTTCAAGGCCCGTGAGAGGCTCCATGAAGGGTGCCTTGGCTCAGCGGAGGGCTGGTGACCTCCCACTTGACTCCCTTTCTTGCCTCCTTGATTCCGGGGTGTTACACAAACTTTATAAATTAAACCTAGTGTCTTCTTTCTAGATGAGGGGTATTTGTTAACAACATAATCAACTGTTAGAGAAATATTTATTGTATTGCGTTTTGGTTTCCTTCTCCTGTTTTTTGTTTTTTTTTGGGGCGGAGCTGTTGTAGAAGAACAAGCTTGAGGGAATGAAGGTGTCTTCATTAGTAGAGGAATTTAAGACATGGTTATCCCACAAATTATCCGGACTTCTTTGCTTCTTCAGTTGTTTCCTATGTGGGCATGGTTACTATAGTCTATACCTGTTTGAATCCTCTCTTGGAGTAATTTCCGTCTTAATTATACTAGCTATACGTGCTTTTGGTTTGTTTCTATTATGTTTCCAACTGGTATATGCTTTGGATCCTATTATCAGGGTGAAGAGGTGACATTTAACTACACTTATGTCCGAATCTTTGGGGCAGCAGTAAAAAAGTGTGTCTGTGGTTCACCTAATTGTGAGGGTTATATAGGTGGTGACCTGCTGAATGCAGAAGTGATTGTTAGGGAGGATTCGGATGATGAGTATCCTGAGCCTATCTTGCTGCTCAAGTATGTCAAAATGGATCATAAAGAAGACAACATTACATGTGCTACAAGTACTATTAATTGTGCTAAAATTAATATCCAACGGAAATGACCTAAAAAGAAAAACACACTGGATGGATTAATTGCTGAAAATCAGGAGACTTCCTGTCAAACAGATATCAACTGTTTTGTGGGTCAAGAAAAAGTTAATTTGGGCGACTCTATTGCTGGTGTTAGCTTGAATGTTAGAGAGGAAAGCGAGAACTTCCCTGATGTATCTCCTGCATCAGCTTTAAAGGCAGAAACATGTGCTGCACTTAAAGCCTCAGAGTGTCTGTCTCATTCTTCTGCTGAACCTGTTGAGACATCCTTGTCATTGAAAGATACATGTGAAACCGTACAGGCATTGGAGATACCTTCTCCTGATGCAGTGGTTAGCAAGTCTTTGAAGAAGTCAAAATCCAGCAATGGGAAACAGACACACGAATCATGTCTGTTTGTGAAAACTTCGCGTGAATCTTCTTTAGTGAAGAAGGGAAACAGAGGAATTACGCTGTGAATTCCAGATCATCGCCTGATGTGGACAGTAAATTGCAAGTTCCACCGCCTAAATTTAATAAACCTCCAGATGGCTCCTTACATGGTCATTTTGAAGCAGGTATAGCATTGGTATCATTTTGTTTTGGAATCCGTAGGTTGTAGAGTATTATTACATTATCTTTTCTTACCTGAATTTGCAGTAGAAGAGAAACTTAATGAGTTGTTGGATCATGATGGTGGAATAAGCAAACGCAAGGTGAGTTGTTAAAAGCTATATGATGTAATCTGTACTTACTTTTTCTTGCTGAGTGATTCATGATTAATCATTGTGGTGTCTTGTGTGAATGCTCCTTTCTTCTGCTTCTGCTGCACTTTGGTGCAGACTTTTTGGTGTAATTCATCGAGGGGGAATAGGCCAAAAAGTTGTTGAAAGGGAGGGGTGGAAGGTGCTCATATAGTGGGTGGTGATGAGGGATCATCATTCATCATTGTTGGCCACGTAGTGTTGTCTCGACTTAGTAGCCTCTCCATTCTGAGGCATTTCCAGTTTGTTAACCCAGCCTTTACTTAGTAACCTCTTCATCTAGATTTTCATGTTCCTACTATAATATTCTGAAAGCATTCCTGTTTTTGAACTTCTGCCATTTGTGTAAATCCACAGTAATCTACATTTTTCTTTCTATTATTACATTTCTTTTTTCTTGGAGAAGGATGCGTCCAGGTGTTACCTGAAGCTCCTCTTTTTAACTGCTGCTTCAGGGGGTGGCTGTAATGATGAAGCTATCCAGAGGTAACACATGGCTCGCCTTTTTAACTCTTTGTAGTACTAAGAGTTGCATTCTTAGCTGGTGCTACTTCTTATTTACATAATTGTTAATTTATGCATTTATTTCTTTGCAGCAACCGTGACCTTTCTATGATCCTTGATGCAATCTTGAAAACTAAGTCACGCACAGTTTTGATGGATATTATAAACAAAAATGGTAATAAATTGGTGCTTACTATGCATTGGCTTTTTCTATTTTCAAATATACTGATTGTTGAATCTACTTTTTGTTTTTGCTTGTTAGGTTGAATCTACTGTAACCCTATACTTCTGCTCTGCTGATTGAGTTTTAGCACCAGCTCATGGTCTGAATGTGCTTGAGCTAGAAGTTGTGTTACTGACAAATTATTTATTTCCTTCGCAACTTCTTAAGATGTCACTCTTACACGTGCAGATAAACATAAATCAAATAGCTAGCAGCTTATAAAAGATCTCAACTATCTAACATATCAATTCAATGATCACTGTAGTTCAGTTGGCTAACTAAAAAAAGTAAATATTAAAAAATGCATTTAGTGGTGCCGTTGATCAAGTCATGCATTGTGAGTTTAAGTTCAAAGATCAAAGCCAAGTAGGTAGAATGGGCAATATGCCTAAAATCTGACATTCTATTGTCACTGAACGGGTAGGATATTATAAATATAATTTACAAATAAACATGAAATACCAGTTATATATACTCTGTGTTTTGCACATTCTCACATCAGAAACATATATTTAAATCATTGAATATTAGACAGATAAAAGCAATGTGAAGTAGTTCCCATCACTAGTAAGAAGAGCATAAAACCCAATGTCACATATCTAATTCAATTACTCCCTTTGTCCCAATTTAAGTGTTTTAGTTTGATTGGACACAAAATTTGAGAAATAAAAGGAGATTTTGAATTTTGTAGTCTTAAATTAAAGATGTGTGTCCTTTAAATCTTGTGGTCTCAAAACTTTCCATGTATAATGTTGGAATTGGAGAACTTACTAAATATAGAAAGAGACACTCTTGTTGGGACATACTAAATTGGGATGGAGGGAGTAGTAATCTTCTCTTCGTCCTTTCTGGCTTTGGAGATTCAATTTTTTCACCAAGTCTCGTTAGAATTAAAGAGGCAACAGTTTTTCCTTTCAAGATCTGTTCTTTAACTAACACAAGCATATTAACAAAAGCAGCAATATGGGTGGTGGCCTGAATGCGTAAGAAGATCGTCTTTCTTGTCATTATGATGGTGTAGCATAAAACTTGAGTGAGAAATACGTCAATATGTAATTGGGCAATGTCTTAGTGGCTTCTTAGGTCACCTACTTTTTTGTTTGTACCCATTTGTCTTACATGAGGTCTTCTTTTGGCTAAACCTTCTCCACAGAGGGTTCTCTTGATAAACTCTACCAAAATGTTACATATGTTTTGTTCGCGATGAACTTTTATGATGTTCCTGAATACTAGTCCTCTGTCCCATTTTATGTGACACATTCCTTTTTATTATGTTTGAACAAAGATGATACTTTTCTATATATAGCAACAATTTAGCTTTAAATTTGCTAGTTTTACCTCGATGACATGATTTTCTAGCCACATAAATGTCTATAAAATGTTTTATATCTGACAAAATTCCAAAAGTCCTTCTTTCTTTCTATAACTCTTAGGCACATCAAACATCTCATAAAGTGGGATGGATGGAGTACTTTGTGACATTTAGAAGACTCTGTAGGAAGGCTCAGAGAGCCTTTGCAGTTTATTGTGTCTTTCCATCCTTCATGGTATTTGGATATGGTATATCTTTGAAGATCTTCTGTTGTCCTTTTTCTTGCGTGTTTTCTGGAGACTTCTGCTGTATCACGTGGTGCAGTGTCTTTCGTTAATAATATTATTTTCCTATTTTCTGATAAAAGATGAACATTTATAATCCCCTTGATCTTCCATACCCTAGGAAAATAAATTATATAAAAAGAATTCCGGTCTAAGAATTTTTTTATCAAGTTTAACAATGTGAAAATAAAGGAGTATTGGGACAACTTATGTTGATCTATTATTG
Source organism: Solanum acaule (assembly GCA_036250505.1). Lineage (NCBI taxonomy): Eukaryota > Viridiplantae > Streptophyta > Magnoliopsida > Solanales > Solanaceae > Solanum > Solanum acaule. Next base: position 1,017 of record JAJOOR010013707.1, on the reverse strand, counting down.
TGGGAAGAGGCTTTTGTATTCTCTCTTCTCCACTATATCCATTTGTGTGCATCTTTTTTCCTCCACAACTCATTTTGATTCTCCTGCATGCATGCCTAGTTCATTACTTTTCCCTTGAACAATAATGTATGTATCTTCTTCTTGAGGTTTTTTTTTTTTTTGAATCAGTTAGCATATCTATTGTAAACAAAGAACTACACCAAAAGTGTACTAAAGTAGTAATTACAGTAGTAGTAAAAAGAGCAAATCCTACCACATAGATCCCTCATAAACTGTCTAAAACATTAATTATATCAGCTGCCTCTTGAGGGTACTCATGGATACACCAAAAATAAAAAAGCACTAAACAATTCATTTCAACTTCTGGAAAGAGATACTCTTGTCTTCAAAACACCTTTGGTTCCTCTCCCTCCAAATTGTCCACCAAATTAGTATACGTTGATATCAAACATGCCAATTCCTCTTGAAGTTCTAGAGAATTAAGCTGTTTGTTTCTTTAGAACTGCAGGCAATACGTGCCTATTAATGCTGACGAGTTTGGTTAATTCGTATATTTTATGCGTCGCATGCCATATCTTCACCTTCATTTGCTTATCATCTGTTGAATTCCCTTTCTTGTCTGTTTGTAGTCCTGAACTATACCATACAAGTACCTCCTCTTTGGCAGCTTAGCTTTTAAATGAGTGGGTATACAATCATGACACCAAAATAGCTGAGATCCTCAATTCGGTGTCATTGCCATCCAAAAACAAATATTTTCACATTTTGTAAGATTTTCTACTTTTTGGAGTACATTTGGTATACGGGCTAGTTAGTGCTCTTGTTAACAGTGATATTCTTCTTCTAAAAAACACTTTCGCATATTTTGCCCAAGAGTTGTCCCCACACTTTAGGGGTGTGCTTTAGACCTAAAATAAATAAATAAATAAATAAATATATATAAGACTATAGAAGTGTTCACTCTTTAAATGTTTAACCTTTTAGATATGACATTCACATAGTTAAATATTATTAAGA
>JAJOOR010013706.1:0-21940 GCA_036250505.1 Solanum acaule | reverse complement strand
TCTTCACTTGATTCATCTTCTTCAACATCCTCTGAATCATCATCATCATATTCTTCATCTTCATCGAAAAATTCGTCATCTGACTGAACAATATGTAGCTTCAATCGTCCATCTTCTCTACATGCATGCAAGAATTCCCATTCAGGAATTTTAACCTCCTTGAGAATAAACCTACCATTTTCTCTAAAAGATTCAAAACAAACACAGGGCTTTCCATTTCTACCAATGCAAGAAATTGGAGGAGGCAATAATGCCCCTTTATTTGTTCTTGATCTAATTTTCGTATATTCATGACTTATAATCCCCTGATTATGAATGTTCGTTGATCTAATTTCTTCGTGTTCTTGATCATTCCCAATACTCAATGCATTCATAATATCTTCAACATCATCACAGCTTTCAAATCCAAGGCTTTCTGTACATATTGAAAGACAATCTGAATTTCTTGAAGAAAAGCTATCACTATGCTTGTAATGTTTCGTCTGGCTGCTTTGTGGATAAATAGGGTCTCTGTTTTTCCCTTCAATCCCAGATTGGTGAATTGCTTCGAAAGAAAATGACGAATTATTATAAGAAGAACATGTCGATGATGATGATGATGACGAGGAGGTGGTAGACAATGGAGGGAGATTATTAGAAGAAAACGATGAAACAGAGGAAACAGAATGTAATTCATCAAAAATCTCCGTGAAGGATGAATCTTTATTAGGTTTCATAGATTTAATCTGATTCCATGAAGAAGTGGAATCAAGAGTTGTTGAATTTTCTGGGAATGGTTTGTCAAAGAAGTGTTTTAGGCCTCCACAGGTAACCATATTATTATTATTATCAACTCTTAGACAGAGTTGTTGTTAATTGGGCTAAGAACCGAGAAGCAACAAAAAGAGTTAACTTCAGGTTGGTTTTTCTAATGGTGAAATATAGGCGATTCTTGTGGTGAGGATGGGAAGATAAGGTGTCAATGACTTGGTTTATTTAATCTATATCCAATTTAAATCCTTAATTAACTTTAGACTTTTTAAAACCGTCCCAATTATTTCGATGATAAGTGAGTTACGTTGGAGCTGAGTTGGAGATATACATACACAACACAGGATGAGAATGGGATTGTTGATAAAGTCAAGAGAAATGTGATGTTTATTAATAGTTCCTGTTTTACAGGAGTACCTCTCAATTTAGAAATGAAATAAATTTTGGTGGTCTCCATTGTATATTTAAAACTGTAAAATTATTGAAACAAAGGAGTACATTAATATCACATGTGGAATCATTTTACTTGTCAATTTAGGCAAGATAAAATCAATTGTCATTTCTTTATTGTTGGTTAAGGAACTGCACCAGAAAAAAATCAGTTTGTTATGCGAAGACAGACAGACAGGCTTTTTAAAAGGCTATAAGTGGCCTTTTGTAATTTTTGCATTAATAAATCAATATGCTTGATTTGGAATAAAGTATTTTTGACGTGATTTCCAGATGTAGACAATTATCCATTCCATTAAATTATCTCGCTTCAATTTGTTTGATTGATTTTGATTCCAACACTAAAAATGATTTTTGAATGTGATTTTAAATTAAAAATTTGTAGAAATCAAGTGCTTATAGCTTAGAAGCGTTTTTTTCAATTTACCTAAACACTAAAAAAATGTTTAAAAGTTATTTACTCACTTAAAATACGGAAGGGTTAAAAATGATCAAAATGCTCTCATTTTATAGTTTGGTCTAAAATGTCATTGCCATCAATAGTTCAAGAGTATTTTTAGACCAAACTATTAACTAAGTGCATTTTTTCGGTTCAACTTAGCACAATTCAAGGACCTTTTTTTAATCCTTTTCCTGCTTAAAATAAACCAATTCAACCCCGATTTTTTAATCTTATGATTTTAAACATGTCACGTAGAAAGGTAGAATTGAAAATTTATTGAAAAAACGAATTAAAATAAAAGTAAGACGAATAAATTAGAACTGTCTAGTATCATATTTGAGATTAACTTCTCTCCACTAACAGTGGTCAAAAAAATTACACCGTGAATTTATTTTTAAAAATACCTATTTCTTTTAATATGTTCACGTATATTTTATAAAGAAATTACTCTCTCTGGTCCTCGTGTAACCGAACACCAAATTCTTGGAGTAACAATATCTCTTGCTGCTTTTTTTTTCCTAATTTATTCTTCTCTCTGTTACGGTCTTTCCCCTACGCCTGTACCATATTCCCTATAACGTTTATCTAAATTATGAAATATATTACTAGTATTTTCTTCTTGCTTATAGAATATAAAATAAATATTTGAAGACAGCAGTACTAGTATTGTTGATACTTTTCCCCCTGACACAAGTCTCCCAATTAGTTTTTTAATAGACTTATTCAGCCAGTTGTTTAATCACAAACCACGGAAGAGTGAAGAGTGAAGAGTGAAGAGTGAAGATGAAGATCCATTATCATTTAAAAAGGTCTCTCTTTGTCTTACTCTCTCGATTACAATTTACACACATATTCACTTTCCATACTGCTTCCTATTTTTATTTTTTATTTTTGTAAAATAAATGGAGTGACCAGGGCTGGGTAGAGGGTCAAGCCACTAAAGCAAGAGCTTTAAGGAGGAAAGTGAGATTTTTGACCTATAGTTAAAAGGATGAGGTCTCCTAGCTATAATAGATTTATAGTTTAATTATTTTTTCTTTTAAATTACATGTAACAGGAAAAAAATAAAATTGAATTTAGGCCACTAATTTTATTGAGTACGACTTGTTTGATAGGTTGTTGAGAAATGGGTGAGGAGATGAAGCGAGCAGCTCAAACTGGGGATAATGATGCCTTCTACAAAATCATTGAAGATAACCCATCAATTCTTAAACAGATTGACGCGTTAGAATTTGTAGAAACCCCTTTGCACACAGCTGCATCTTTTGGGCAGACTGCTTTTGCCATTGAAATGTTGAGCTTAATGCCTTCTTTCGGAAGGAAGCTGGACCCCAGGGGATATAGCCAGCCTTATGCATCTAGCACTGAGTAATGAACAGGAAGACACTGTGAAGCTGCTCATAAGATATGATCCTAAACTCATTCAAGTCAGAAGCAGGGAAAGGATAACGCCGCTGCATTAGCCATTATGTAGCTGCTCAAACTGATAATGTGGATCTTCTCAGCGAGTTTCTCCTAGCTAGCCCCACCGCCATCAAGGAAGTGACCATTCGAGGAGAAACAGCTGTGCATCTCGCTGTGTCAAGAAACAAGTTTCCGGCTTTTAAAGTTCTAATGGGTTGGCTCTACCGGACTGGCAACAAAAAAATATTGGACTGGAAAGATAACGAGGGATCCACAGTGTTGCACATTGCTGCAGAAACAGGTCAAGTTGAGGTATATATATATATGCCATGTTTCTTCAAGTCATCGATCAGTATATATATTTTATGACATTATTAATATTCATTTTTGCTTACTAGATGATTGAGTTTATTAATACTTACTGGTTTATGATGATTATCTGCAGGTTGTAAAGATTTTAGCAAAGGAACTAGTGCATCTTGATATTAGGAATCGGTATGATATGACAGCTCTTGCTATTGTTGAGGAGCGAATAACAGAATCATTCAGCTTTCAGTGTTGATTCGAACCAAGAATATGTGAATATTCAGAAAATATTGCATAAAGCTGGTGCCATGAAGACATCAGACCTTCCTAAGAACTTTAAAATGGCGGATCTTCTTCAAGAAATTCCACGTTTCATTGACCTCGCCAACATAATCCGATCACAAGCAGCAGTAATTGTGGATTCGCGTAAAGGATTAACAGAGGATGTGCGAAATGCATACCTGGTAGTTACTATTTTACTTGTAACAGCTAGTTTTCAAGCTGTTCTCAGTCCTCCAGGTGGCGGTTGGCAAAGGAAAGACGGCGACACTAATAACAATAATACGTCTCTGGTTATGCCTGCCAACACAACCAATTCCCCAATCCACAGACATTCATTTCCAATCAGAAGGAGCCCAAAAAAAGGTCTTTTTTACCCATTTTTAATAATGAATTCGATTACTTTTGCTCTTGCTGTCGCTCTCACTTTTACGCTGCTGCCCTTCCATGTTGAAACCACTGCATGCATTGTTGCTATGGTCACTTCTGTTTCTCATGGTCTCCTATTCAATGTCTGTTATGCTCATATCACCAAATTACAACGGCCAGTGGATTATCGCGGCTGCATGTTCATTTGCTGCACTATTCGGAGTTCATGGATTTTTTATTTTTTCCAAGCTTACACAAGTTGCAGGATCAAGGTGGATACCAATACCCTGTGTTACCAATTTTATTCGCCGGACATGTACTAGAGATCTTAAAAGATATCGCATGGAAAGGAAAGTGCGTCTAAGCAAATACAATAGTACTTGATTTCAGATCAGCACCAACAATTACTCTTTTGTGTCTCAAAAATAATACCTACAGTTTTCTCTTCAGTTTAAAGTATGTTTCGTGTCTCTTTGTTTTCTTCAAGTTTAATTTCATTGATTTGCTACAATGCTTGAATATTTTAACACTTCTATTCTGATCTTATCACTTCATTTATATAGAGGTACATTTAATATCATATAACATCAAAATATCAAATTCTTCAAAAAGCTAGATTCGATTCGAGAACTTCATATCATAATTTCACATTTTTCAAAAATTGACTCACAAGTTTATATTTTATTTTAAAAAAACACCATTATATCTACCAACCATTTATTTCATACGTAACCATTAATCTCACAAACATAAATATTATTTAATTTGTTTACGCAAAGCTATCTCATTTACGACACATGTCTCTCTAGTTGTTCTTTATAAAAACATTATTATTGTTGGTAGATATTATTCATTATCAAATGGATCCTTAGATTGAAACAGAGAGCATCTCTTAATCAGTAAACATCTTCATCTTATTTTATGATTTAAACTATGATAAATTAGTATAGTTTGATATAAACACCAGGTACGGATAACAATTTTACAAAGTGAAATAAATAACCATTTATTACATAAACATCATTCAAACACAATAGGTTCCTGATTGAACTCTACACCTGACCATTCTCAAGAACAGAACAATTTTCCAACTGCTTCAACTTAAAACATACACATAATTTGAGATATAAATAACTAGTAAAGATCAGATTCCTTGTGAGTATGAATCACACAATCTGAGGTTGGGTAAGAAACACATGTGAGAACATAGCCCTCCTCCATTTGATTATCATCCAGAAAAGATCCATCAGATTGATCAACAGATCCTGATACAATCTTCCCAGCGCATGTTGAGCATGCACCTGCCCTGCAAGAATAAGGGAGTTCGACTCCAGCATTTTCAGCTGCATCGAGTATGTAAGTATCTGAAGATGCCTCGAATTCATGCTCAACACCCTCTGGACAAACCAACTTGACCTTGTAAACTGCTGATGCTCTAAAGCCAGAGCTAGCTTTCAATCCAAATCCCTTAGAAATGCTCCTTACAGATCCCAGAGACGCTGGGCTCTTGATGAAGACGCTCTTTCTTAGGGTCTGAGGAGCAGTTTTTACCATACAGGTCGTAGGAAGTCCGATAGTAGACATGTTTACCTGATTAAAAAAAGGAACTGTTTAACTACTCATAACACCTAGTGTTCAAAGAATAATATGTTTGTTGGTGCTCAAAATTGATCATTTCCCTCTGCAAAACAACGGTGTATAAATCGAAGTATTCAACTATTGAATCCAAATGAAACTTGAATTTTTATCTTCACTGATTAATTTTGCATATCAGGTAAAACGAAGTTACTGACAGGGTTTACATTTCTGATTTGTCTAACAAAATGGTTGTAATCAATTTAACATTCAATAATGTATGCCTTGTGCTTAAAAAAAAAAAGAAATGTTTGGAGTGACCTACTACACACTTCTAAAAAAAATACTACTAAAACCAGAAAGCGAAAGAGCTCTCTTCCATCTGCATGTCATCCGGGTAAACAAGAAGAAAGGCATCAAATTGAATTTAGAATGAAAGAATAACGAAAAGTTCCAAACACCCAAAAAATTCAGCTAACACTAAAGATCCAACCTTTAATCCTACATCCTACACCATTAATTTCACCAAGAAATGGAAAGGGAAAATTGACAATTTCAACAGCCAACACCAAAACAAGACAAACCCAATATTCAGAACTCATCTACAAAGCATAACACGAAATATTCACATGAAACACACAAGTCCAGAATCCTAACCAAAAAGTTCAATTATTATTTTTTTTATAAAGAAGGGAGAATTCTTACTGTTGGAGAAGGAAGGCGGAGTAATCGAGGTGGAGCAGAGAGGCTCAAGAAGAGCAAGCAAAGCAATGTGTTGGCACTCTCAAAATGTCACCTTCAACAAATATATATATATAGAGAGAGTTATGTTTTGGGGATTTTGCCGAATTAAGATACAGCCCATGGGTTTCTCTTTCCCGTATTCGAATTACAATGGGCGTCTTTACCTATTTCTCCTTGCTACTCGTTTTGTACTCTTCTCAAAGTACCTAATTCTTTTGATTCTATTCTCCACCAAATCCAAAAAGGCTCATTGGACCTAAGTAAGACTAAAAAAAGTCCATGTGGTTCGACTTAGCTGTGCACCTCAATTAATTATTACTCCGTTGATAACCTAGATGTCAACTTAGAGAATGAAACACTCTTAAGGACTCGAACGACAACACAAGCTTCATCGATCTTAAACTTAACTTTAATTTCTGATAGCTCTTAGAGTTGTGATGCTTCATGACTATTGCAGTTCGATTCCTTGAAATATTATATCATTTTTCACATTTCTTTGGTTTAATAATAAGTTGACTTCGTCTAAAGGGTACTCCACCAATTTCAATATAGGCTAAGCACCAAGGTTAATTTTGAAGAGGCAATTAAAAAAAAAACCTGCAGAATATAGTTCCCCTTTTCAATGTACGCTGCTTGAGCAAAATCTTCTTTTCAAGTGTCTTTTCGAGAAAATAAAAAATACTTTCAATGATGTACCGTGAGATTGTTATCGAAGACAATAGTGTTTTATGTTTCGTTGTCAAAACGACAGAATAAAGTAATGCACTGCAATTGGCATCTTGGATGCTACTGGGATCAATGATAACATCATTAACGAAGAAAAGTTGAAAGCAAACATACCCCTAAAAGTTTTATAGATATTCAAAACAAGATAACAAAAATCACAACTACCCAAAATTTTCAAGAGTGTCAATAGCTCACAACCAGAAAGCCTGAAAATTTCCAACAGAAACAGAAAATCTTCTTAAAAGATACGTTGTGTTTTTCCCATGGTGCTCTTCAAGTACAAGCACCTAACCTGTATTGACAAAAAAATTGCGGAAATTAGAACTAGAATGTAAAGGATTCAGTCCAGGAAAATATTGAAAAAGTTGAATAGAGATGGTTTAACTAGGACTCCGAGAAGTACTCACATTTTGCCAATTCTTCTTCAGCAATGAAACAAGAAAGTTGACACTCATTTGCACATTCTGGAAGATCTGCTTCTCCTCCATATCCATGTTTCCAACAGCAACACCCATGCAGAGCACCTTTTTCAATTGAAACTTGATTGTGGCCTTGGTCTCATTAACCTTGGATTCAAGAGACTCTTGATGGGAAACAAGGGTGGGAAACTTACCTGCATTTACAAATGGAAAAAGCAACTCAGACATGAATTTGAAGGTGAACATACAAGCTGGACTAAACTACCACGAGCACATGATTGCTACTGAAAGAAAGTGACAAATGCAACATTCTACTGGATGAAGAAAAGCAGCAAACCTAAACAAACAGCATATAAAGAATTAAGATAATCTATGAACTTGCCTGCCTTGTTCAGACCAGGCCCCAACAAACGGGGAATCTGCTTGATGACAGATTCTGAAGCCAAGAAAGCATGGTATTTCTTTGCAAGCTTCTTGACCAGTTTCTTGTTCTTGTTGAGCTTCTTCAAGCCTTCAACATCCATGTACTCCAAACCAATCTTCTCTGCCTGCAAACATAGAGCACAAAGTTTTAATCATCTTTCTAAACAAAGAAACTGAAGACTCGGGAATGGTACAAACAGATGTAGTTTTTGGCCAATCTGAACTTAACAGCCACAAAATTTCCAAGACAACAGCAATAACAAAGACTAAATTCACATTAAAGTGTTATGTCTGGTGGGCGAAGAAGAAGATTTCTGATGTTCCAGGCTTTTTTAATGAGAAATTAATCATCTCATTGTTAAGCTAAATCTTACAAGCAAGAGATATTATATCAGTAAAAACCTTTCAGCAATAGAATAGTTCTTGACATAGTCAGTTCAGTTAATGCCACTAGTGAGCATATTAACATTAGGATTACCTCCCCAACATGCTGAGCATCTCCAAGCATACAGATCTTCATCTTAGGGCGAGGAATGTGTGGTAACTTCACGGATCCACTGAAACGCTTGTCCTTTTGGGGATCATAGTTCTTCAGTCCAATCTGGAGTTCAATGGTCTCACTGAACTTCCTTTTCTTCTCTGCTGAATCATTCTTAATCACAGAGATGGCTTCTCTGAGGGCCTCACTCTGAAGCTTACTGTAAAAGAATCAAAATCAAACTAAATAACTACATGTAATCAGCAATACCTTTAAATGGACATCAGAAGGGGTTGTTTAATAATTGAGACACAAATATAACTAAACCAAAAAAGCCATATAGTAAAGAATCTTATAACAACGAAAAAACAATAAAAACTGTAATTCAAATGCTGCACACTGGAGGAGCATTTCTCAAGCAGTTTGATTAACATGAACTTCACAATCATAATACTTGTGGTTTTCACATAAAAGACAAGCTGCTCTTTGAAAGAAATAATTTGTAATAAGGGACTCTTTCCCTTAAACTAAGGAAATAATCAAAAGAGTAACTAATTAACCACATATAATAACATTTTCCGGGATTAATCATCAAAGGAAATCAAAATAATGCCAAATAACACATGCTTGTTATAACCAATATTCTAACAGTATAAAAGCTTCAGATGCGTAGTATTCCTGCCTTTTTTAAAACATAAATATGAATAAAAATTGCATAGAAAGGTGGATCAACTATTTATAATCAGCAAAACAATGCAGAAAATTGATTATCAAAGAGAAACTTAGAAGATATAACACAGTGAAACAAATAACATGTTGAATTGAAAAAAAACAGAAATTTGGAGCTTCATTCATACCTCATGGCTCAAAAATCTCCCCTCCTTCTTCAAACTCACCTGTCAATAAAAAATCACAGACACAGAAAAGAACTTCTCAGATATATCAGGAGCTAAAGAAAATTTAATTATTTTTACGTCTTCTCAACAACCAAAGGACACAAAATCTTACAATCTCAATCAGTATATCTAAATTCAAACCCTAGAAATGATGCATCAATGTGAATGAGAGAGCGAGCGGTAGATGAGAAAGGTACCTGTAAGAGAAAACCCTCGATTTAGGGTTTGTAAGCGGATGATGAGAAGTCCAGTTGATTGCTATCTTTTTAAATATAGGGCTCTATGGGGGCCGGGCTTGGGCAGGATGGAATAGAAACTGGGCCATAGCACTCAGGCCCATTAAATGGAAGAAAGCCAGCAGCCCAGTTCTGAATTTGGTTTGGTTCGTTTCAATTCAATATTTTTATTTTTTGGTTTAATATTACTCAATTAGTAGTTATTTGTCACATTTTAAACTTATTTCTAGCTTGGTGCATTTTCTAGTTTTTCATGAACATAGCTAGGTTTCAAAAAATTGAGAGATTGAAGTGATAATCACGTTCGCTTTTGAGCGTGGAAGTAAAATATGTTTATCATTAATGGATAGGGAAATTAACATGAAAAGATTGTTATATTGTCACATTTAACTCTTATTGTTAAGAATAAATCATTATAATTCACCATTATCTCTTAATTAATGTTTTTCATGATCACAATTCACAACTTACAATCGGACTATGTTGTATATGACATTGACCTTAAGAGTATATGAATAGCTAGGTGAGAGCAAGGGGTTCATCTGAATCTCCTTCAAAGAAAAATTACATTGATGGTAAATGTTAGATTTCTTTGCCTTTTTGTGTATTCACTTTTTCATATTTTGGTTTCTAATGAAAATTTTGACTTTAGGATTGGAGGGTCACAAACATTTGATAACCTCGAAACTATATATCTATATTTGACATCCCTAGAAACAAAGCTAAAGTGGTTCTAGTAGTTGATTTGGGATGCACATGTAGATATTTTATGAGTTCACCTGATTTTTTTGGTTGATTCTTTTTTTAAAAAAAATAACAAAAAATCAGACAGCTCCACAGTAATTGATCACGTCTATAATACTTGAAGAAAAAATAAATCAACATGTCTATATTAATTAAGATAATGGTGCCCCTTGCACCAGTTCTTGGGTCTGTTCTACAGAAAAAGAGTCATCTCACAAGAGATATTGTCCAAAATTAATGCAGGTAAGGTTATTTTTTTTATAAATTGCTCTTGAGTTTTGAAAAGGAGATTCTAGACCAATTTAAAATCATGCGTAAAATAAAAAAATTGCTCAAAAAATTGAATCAATGTATGACAACCGGACGTGTTTGGTCGTGCAATTTATTTGCAAACTATATGTGTTTCGATAGGAACTTACTCAATTACAATAGCTAATAATCAAGTTATACTTGAATGACATAATTACAATTGAAGTAATGAAAGTAAGATAACAAAATTTTTCGAGAAGAAGGAGATGACATACTAGAACATCAAAAGAAGCATGAAACAACATAATAGACATTTGTATCACCTTAAATTCCAAACATAGTCACGAAATTCGATGTTGAGCTGCTTTGCCACTACACTACAGTTGGAGGTGGCATATATCATGTGTATTTAGTTAAGGTGGACGAAAGTAAAAAAAGTTTTAAAATAAAAATATATCACATTAATAACATGTTTTCGTTACTTCCAAAAAACCAGGGTACAATGTTGAACCGGTCTAATGGGTGGAAAAAAAGTGAGTTGTATTTTCTATTTTAGAAAATGATGGAATTTTTCATTTGGAGAAAAAGGAGCAGAGGTAGAAAGTAGAATCCCCTGCAATGGAGAGAAGCAGAAGTGGGCTTTTTGAAGGACTTTACAGAGTGCTTATGCGTCGCAACTCTGTCTATGTCACTTTCGTAATTGCTGGCGCTTTACTTGGTGAACGGGTTTGTCTGTTTTCTTTATCTTATAGTACATATTTGTGTTTCTGTTTCGGATCATTATTTGGGTATGTTTAAAATTGGACCTGAATCGATATGTTAATGCAATTGTTTATCAGATTCAGATGGGTTCGAGTTTGATTTCCTTTTCTTTCTTTTTTTACTATTTGCAGGCAGTAGATTATGGGGTTCATAAGGTCTGGGAGAACAACAATATTGGGGTATGTTATTTGTTGTGATATTTTGTTATCTCAAAGTCAGTGGTGAAGTTTAAAATATAAAGAGTTAAAACACACCATGAAATCTAAGGGATCCAACCGTTATTATAGATACAATAAAAATAATTTTGTAATTTTTTTACGAAAGGGGTTTGGATGAACTCTTTACGGTTCTAGTATATGTTTGGATCCCAGGCCATGTTTTTCCCCTCTTGCTCCTAGTTCTTCTCATTTCTTGCTGGGCTTGTGTCAATCTTGTAACTAATGTTTTTTGTTGTTGCTGAAATACAGAAGCGTTATGAGGATATTTCAGTTTTGGGACAGCGACCATCTGAATAGATTTGCAGTAATGGATGTTCATTTGAGTTGAAGACCAACATTTCAATAATTATTTTTATTTTGTCACGGGCTAATTATTTTTATTTGATATCTGCATTGCCTTGGAGGAAAAAGTTCAAGTGAAAAATGTTACCATTTCCATATCCTTCAAGATTTTGTACCCTAGCAACTTTCTAGTTTTTCACCCTTCTTAAAAAAATAAAAGGAGAATTCTCTGACGTTTCAATTTGTTAGTGTGAAATGTGAATAGTATTATATATGAGAAACTTCTTTATTTTGCGCTAATTAATACTGTTATTAAGATCTTTGTGGCACGAAAAACCCAACGAACAACTTCCGTCCAATGCCTCTGGAGTTGTCTCGTATTTGCAGTTAAAAATATGCAGATTTCATCGTATTTTCACATAGTTGATAGATAGAATGGTCCATAAACTGCAAAACAACTTTCATCGAATAAAACATGAGCTGTATAGAAGCAGAATGAACTACCAGGCAGTGCTAAAATTTTCAATTGATGTTAAGAACAAGAACCGAAAAAATGTAACTACATAGTTTCATCCAACATCTGGTCATATTTTCAGCTCATATAGGGATGCCGAGTAGTTTCCAAATTTGACATCAACTTCGGCTAGTTTTGCTTCCAATGTTCAGTTGTCCAAAAACAAGAAACAATTTCTCATTTTGTTTAGCTTCACATATCACTGAAGAAGTTGTGAAATGATATCAAGCACGAAAATGGAAACCCTTTTTGTTTAACTTCACAGATCACTGAATAGCGCTTCAAATAGTAGCAATCAAGGAGGACTCTCATTCACTTTTTACAGCATGGTAGATGTGACGGGTAAACATCAAGGAAGCGCGGAGGCTGATTGTTCCAAGCATAAGGAAAAATGCATAGCATATGCCAGTGTTGTATACAAAGAAGATGGTAGTCTGCAAGACTCCGCTCATGTTTGATTTGCAATAGAAGTATATGGAGTAGGCAAACATAAATACAGCAGTTGAGCCCCCACGGAAAATAGACCTGCATCAAATACCATATTTATCAGTCTTCTGAGGCAGCCACAGATATTGTGAAAGAACTAGCAAATAGAACAACTGAATCGCAAGCAGCAACTTAGTAAATTAAGTTACATTGCAGTTATTTTTTAGATATCTGCTAATAATTGTTTGGGAACCTAAAATTCTTTTGAATCTGGGTTCACATTTTGCTAAACATATATATTGATCCAGTATAAATGAGGGTTACAACTTATGCATAAATGCACGAGAACAATTACACCAGACTCACTAAGTAAAACTTATTTGGCACTCCCAATTTAACAAATGTAAAGAGTTCAATTTCATTACCAGAATGACAACTACCATGAATGTCAAAACTGATGTTAACTGTAATTGATGAACAGAAAAAAGAGGGATTTGGTCCAAAGAGAGGGACCTCTTGTTAACTCTAGTGTCCTGCATCTGGTGTTCAACAATAATCAGTTGTCATTCAGTTCTTATGTAACACACAATACCTCTCACGGTATCATGATTCCATGAGTCACTCATTAATGTCATAAAGTCGCAAGGAAGTAGCTTATGCAGTGAGGAAAATAAAAAAGGGCGAGATATGCATTCAGTCCCTAGGAATGATTAGTACAAAGAAAAATCCAAATTTATGTATGCATGCAGTCCCTAGGAATGATTAGTACAAAGAAACATCCAAATTGATACATACCGCCACCACCATTCATGGTCTTCCACTGTCAGCTGAATATATGTCAAACCGATGCTTAGGGTCACAGTGAGCAGTATGAGGATTATAAACATAAAGAACAGAATACCAGGAAGAGTCGAAATCTTGTAGCCCCAAAGAGTAGAATACAACTGGTGTAACTCAACAACAATGGCACTGAAAGGTAGAAGACCAGCCAAAAACATTTGACCAGGTGTCTTCCTGTACCAAGCTAGTGATGGAATCTCTCTTGCACACTTCTTTGTGGCAGATGGTGATTGAAACTCAGACCTACGCCGATAGCCAATTATCCCACCAAGAGCAAGCAGTGGAATAGCGATGAGGGTACAAACAAGAATAATGACAAGTATGGTGCCAAATGGAATAGCTAAAGTAGCCCCAAATGATACCGCGACTGAATTAAGGAAAAACTGCATTAAGAGGAATGGTCCAAGAAAGAGCACCGCGGAGAAAGTAACGCTCCTTTCCTAGAGGTAAAAAAAATAGTTTTCAGTTCCTGGATAAACAATAATTACAGAAATAAAAAGTTGGAAGGAAGTTGATAAAAGTTACCCATTCAGTTTCAATAAATTGACTGTAGAAGGAGGCACAGCTGTATCCTGCAACTGCAGATGTAAGGGTATAAATTATGACCAAGGATGTCAAGAGAGTTCCACGATTATATGGATATAGGACACCAAGAAACGCCAATATAAAGAAGCAGCAGAACCTGTATGGGCATCAGAAACAGTTAACCAAAGGCAAAAAATGTGCCTTGCATAATCAATTAGGTAATACAAATACGTCAAATATAATCATGCAATAAGGACCACCCATACATGGAAAATATTCGCAGATGATGGAAACCACACCGATTACTTTGAAAATACAAAAAAGGGCTTAAATAGAAAAGGTTTTACATTATCTTTAGAATTCATAAATTGAAGGTTTTACATTATCTTGTTAGAAGACCTTCCGTCCTATATATTTTCAAAATATCTAAGCTCTAATTGTCAAGGTTAAACAATATTTCCTCAAAGCTATCTTTCCATTATATCTTAATTTTACTGGAACAATACAGAA
Source organism: Solanum acaule (assembly GCA_036250505.1). Classification (NCBI taxonomy): domain Eukaryota; kingdom Viridiplantae; phylum Streptophyta; class Magnoliopsida; order Solanales; family Solanaceae; genus Solanum; species Solanum acaule. The sequence continues at coordinate 7,373 of JAJOOR010013706.1, read as the reverse complement.
TATAGCAGATAAATGATGCTGATACTGATACCATGGAACATAATGGTGGGATAACATTGTCACAAAATGACTTAAGGCATTGTAAGAGTTTGTTGGCAAGAGCAGAGGATGGATAAAAGAAGGAAGCATATGTCGAAGTTTACTGCATATCGTATCATGTGGATAGTCTGGTTGGAAAGAAGTCAAGAACAAAAGATGCTTCCAAGGAAGAAAGCAAAACTTCTTTTTTGAGAAGAATAGATGTCCTCAGAATCTGCATTTTTTGGCGTGATAGTGTTGAATATATGATGAGGTTCATATTTTTCTTATTATTGGATCTTATAGGGTATGTAATACAATATCCTAAACTACAGCCTAGAGATACAATATCTTGAGCTAGATATCAAACAGACAATCTTAGGCACAGAGATTCTCTTCCAGTCTTAAGTCACAAAAGAAATAGAAGATGGCTCGCTTGTCGTATGAACGGCATAAACAACTATGAAATCATCTGACGAATAAATAAGAGCTAACTTACAAGGTCAATAGCTGGGTACCAGCACCAATAACTGCACAGAGCAGAGGCATGTTTGGTGGACATCTAAAAACGTCACCGTGAAGGTACTTCCAACCCACTTCTTTGTCTTCCTCTTCATCACCGCTAGACCATCTGCATATCAGTCATACAAATATGATGACAGTGCTTTCAGCTTCAGATGCTTTCATGTACATAGATTATTTGTTGTGCCATTAGCAAAAATGGGCATGATATGAGGCTTACTTTCTCAGATCATTCTTAAGGCGCTGCATCATACTCACAGCAAAAAAGGTCATCAGCAGAACAGAAATAACAATTGAATTAATTATCGAGAACCAATGAATTTGATGGTTCACTGGTTTTGCAGAAGCCCTCGAGTATCTTGCCATTCTATTCTTGAATGGAATTGATGTTTCATTCCAGCGTACATTATATGTGAAGGTAACAGTTAGGTCTATATCTTCTGTTATATCCACAACATTGCTTGGATCACTGAGAGCATGTATTTCTATGACTTGGTTTCCATTGTAAAGGACATCAAATTGGACATGCTTAAACAGAAAATACTTGGGGCCCTTTCCATCCAGGGTCCAGAGTTCATCTTCAATTTTCCCAAGAAATCCCCAGAAAGGGAGATCATCAAAGTACATCTGATAGTAGTAATCTTTAATAATAGCAGCCCTGAACTTTGAGACATCATTTTGATCAAGCTTCTTGTGGCACAGGACAACCCCATCTTTCTCCACTCCAAATTTCAACTGATACAAGGTATTGGTTAAACGGTCACCATTCAAAACTTCCCCAAGGGATTCCTTTTCCGGAAGCAGCTCACCTGTCAAGTGAAACTAAACGGTCAAAATTCTTGAAGGTAAGTAGTTAAATTTATAACATAACTAACTCTAGAGATTACCAGTCATACAAATACAAAATATATAAAACAGTACAATATTCTTATCACAGTTTGCTCTTGGTCTAACCAGTAATAATATTTTGAGTTTATGTAAGTATATAAGAAGCAGAAGAAGTTAATAGTATAGTATCTCTGTATAATACAACAGCATACCCAGTATAATCCAACAAGTGGAGCCTGCGGAGAATAGGATGTACGCAAACCTTACCTCTACCTTTGTGGGGATAAAGAGAAAGAAAAACGAAGCATGTTTGCAAGAAAATATGACAGTACCCTAGCAAGATACAAAGCAACTATGCCTAACTAGTTGGGGTCGACTATACTCAAGTGCAAGCTAAAAATGCTGACCTGGCTGGCAGAATGGCAGGTCATAATATTGGTATGTTTCACTGCAAAAGAATAACAGATATAGGAATATCAGGATTATCTGCTGCAAGGGTGAAAACTCAGACATTTTACTTTTTCAGCAAGCAAGAAAACTTGGATATTTTACATTAAGGTCCTTGCTTTGATGATTCAAATTACATAGAAGTTTGCACAAGAATGAGAAAGACCCTCTAAGAATTACTAAAGGCCCTAAAAAAAATATCAATGGAAGATGCAGAGTTGGAGAGCTTCCATCTAAAAAGAAAGAAAAATATCCTTATATGTTGGTTTATGTTGGGATTTAAAAAGGGAAAATATTTCATGCTTAGAAAAAGATACGAGAATGGTGACCTTGAAACTTGAAGACATTTAAATGCAGATGCTGAAAGTTCTTCAAGATGATTAACAGCTTCATTTATGAAGCACATAGAAGTTTTAGCATGTACCACAATAGCCTGGGAAATCCATGGAAGATATCAACAAGTGCAAAAAAAAATAAAAAATCATTGACTTCCTAAGGAGGATACATTTTGCTGAAAGATCTCATAGTAATTTTTGGCAAAAGAAAGCAAAAATGGGAAGAAAGAAAGCCGCAATGAAAGATGATCCAAAAGAGAAAAGTTTAGAAGTATACCACAAAAATTAGCAAAACAAAAGCAATCATGGAAGAAGAAGGAAAGCTCCAAGAAAGAAGCAAATTCATGTTTAAAAGTGTGGATATACCAAACAATTTTAGGAATCTAATACCCATTACCATCTAAACTTACAAAAAGAATCAAGTGTCAAATTTCCGAACATGTATTGAAGACTTGTAAAATATGTGTACCATGAACAAAATCTCTTTCTCTCTGAAACATATCAAACTTGCAAGTCAAAAAATAATTTGCCACAAAGATGAGGAGCGGTAAGTTAAAAAATATGGACCTTGACCTAACTCAACTCAAAGTTTAGCTCATGAGATGAGGATTGCCAAATCCTACAACCACAGAAGAAGACAATAGGCCATACCCTCAACAAATATGGGAACCTTAGCACCCCTTACCTATGCTAGGACTGGACATGTGATGCATGATCAATGTAACATTGGACTGCAAAGGCAAATTCAGGATTTTAAGTTTATGAGTTTTGAACCACTACTCTATTTGTTTACTGGGTTCTGGTAAATTATTTATAAATATTAAGTGAATTTCTTACCATAAATATAGGGGTTAGCCTAAAACTACTTGGCTCTGCCGAACCCCTAAATTCTATTGTAGCTCAGGTCATGCATCAGAACCCAATATTGGGTAAATCAATAACAAGGATGAGTCTGGTTTTGTTACCATTTTGAGAAAATAGACATAAGTTCTAATTTAACACCAAAAGCTAGCCCGAGGGGTGAGGATTGTCAAAACCATATAAGGACATGACAACTCATTTCACTTCGCATAATTCAAGTTTAAGCAATTCGTTTTTCAATGGATAAAGGATATAGAAATGATTCTTAAAGACAACTTTTAGGGAAATGCCATCAATGACTATCTTCCTCTTCAAGAATAGAAGCACTCAAGACCAATTATAGTCCCTCATCAGTCTCTTTGTCCTTGGGAAATGACATAACATCCGTTACTTCCCAGTTTCTAATCTAAATCATCAACTGATTCGACATCTCCTGAGAACACTTCGAACAACAAAATTAAACATTGTGTATTCCAATTTGGGAAACTATACCGAATAAACTTGGTCACTAGGCCTTTCTCAAAGTGGCTAGACTGAAGCCTTAAAACTCAGTTATCCTTAGTAGCAGCACATTTTGTTTAAAAGTCTTGGTGATTATTAGTTGAACCTCTCTTCCAAGCTGAATGTATGTATTTATACTAAGTTTATGGCCACTGTCACAGAGTATCAACGAGTGTAATGATACTCCCTCCGTGCCATTTTATGTGGCACTTTTCGGGATTTCGAGATTCAAACAAGTCTATTTTTGAATGTAAGTTTTTCATAGATCTTTTAAACATTTTAAATTATCAATCATTGTAGTAGTTTTTACGTAGTTTACAAATATATAAATTTCATTTCAAAAAATTTGAATACTCCGTGTGCAAATTGCGGATCAAACTTAAACTGTTTAACTCTCGAAAAACGAAAAAGTATCTTATGAATTGGGACAGAAGGAGTATTTAAACATCCTGGATCTACCTAAGGTGACAGGAAGAGGGTTTCGGCAACAAGTCTGATTAATGGCAACAATATTGTCAATAACAGCACAAAACTTAACAATTTTAACAACATTCCTCATGGAATCAAAAGAAAATCTCATAAACCTCAATTGAGGGAATACCTGGGATTATTCAAAGGACCAACTTTGTTGACAAAAAGAGGGACTTCATCTCCAATGTTGTAGCGATGATCATTTAGTGAAGCCAGAGAGACACCCAGCATTAGCAGCAAGTGAAATGGTAGGACCAACTGAGAAATCATACGACCCATTTACCGGATCCAGATGAAGAAAGATAAGTTCTTCAATTGAATAAACAAGAAAGGAAATTGATTTCCTAATTAAATAGTCAACTCAATAGCAAGCAACACTGTAAGCAGTAATGTAGGCATACTAATTTCTGAATTTATTTCATTTTTTAAAGTTTCTGAAAAAATAACCCCCAAAATACAATTTAGTCCTTTTTTTTTTGTTTACAATTTCTTAATTTTAATTTTTCACTTTAACATGTTTAAGACCACACGATCAAAAAATATTTTATTGTATATTTTTAACATATTTTAAAATTATGATCACAAGATTCAAAAACACTAAGATAATTTCATTTTATTTGTCCAAACTTTAGTGAACAAATTAGCAAGGAAACGTAGTTAAGAAAAACGAAATATGATCTCGTGTGTTTTAACCTCATTTCAGAGAAAAGTAAGGCAAATGTTTTACAATAAATAATTATTAAGCATGATTTATTTATACTTAATGGAAGTCAGAATTTTAGGCCTTCTTTATTTTCAATTTAATTAAGCTTGCAGATAGTATGAGTTCTCATCGTTGACGTGTACTTCGTGCACAATATTTGTGGCTCGGAGACCTAAGGTGAGCTCAAGATGTTCGAAGTTGTTATTCTCCCTATGCTTTTTTTCTGGGCTAGCCTAAATTTTATATTCAGAGACGATCCATTATATATTTGTATTTACCTTGTACTTCTATTGTAATTAGTAGCTTGACTACCAATTGATATGTATAGCTTGTTCTCTCTCTTCTCCTTTTGCTTTTTTTATTTGTTCACCATCTTATGCATTTGTCTTTCGCATGATAGCCTGCTACTTTTGGTTCTAGACTACATATTCGATTTTATCCTGGCAAAATGTTAGTAGGTGCTATCATGACATCAGATTTTGGGTTATGACAGATTGACGTTTTAATCTAAATAGACATTTGAATATTAAGACGTGTCTTAAGATTTAATGTCATGAATATGAATACACATCTGAATATTTAGATGTTACATTAAAATTTGAATTCTAAATAGTTAAACAAATTGTTTTCTCAACATCAAAATGTATGAAATTGGTCTTTGTTTAGAAAATAATAAACATAAAATTCAAAGAAAACACTAACCTGATATAATATTATATTAATAAAATATTTTTAAAAATTCATATGGCAATTGATGATAGTAACGATTACCGATGGTGATTATTGATTTGGGATAATATTGACCGATGATGGTGGTTATGGATAATATTTCATTGTACACAGTTGTGTGATTAATCATGGTTGTTGGTGATAACGATTGATAATACTCCCTCTGTCCCTAATTACTTGTCCACTTTTCTATTTATAGTTGTCCCTAATTACTTGTCCATTTTGACAAATCAAGAAAGGACAATTTTTTTTTACCTATTATATCCTCAATTAAATGACTAATTACTTTGAAAAATGCAGAACTTTTCATCCACTTCATAATTAATAGGGGTAAAATGGTAAACTCACTATGTCATTAATTGATTTCTTAATAGGTGTGTCATATCAAAAGTGAACAAGTAATTAGGGACAAAGGGAGTAGTAATGAAATGCTATTGATACATAATGATGGTTTGCGGTATATAATATTGATTAATAATGATAATTATCGGTTATTAGTGAATGTAACAATAATTAGAGGTGATTGCAAAATGATGGTTAATGGTCTTGACAATGAAATTGTGTTAGTACTTTATAAAAAAAAATATGAAATATAATTTAAATGAAGTCAAAAAAAAAAAATTAAGAGAATTTTTTAAAATTTTATATATAAAAAGTGAAAATAAATTTTATTATTTTTAATACAATTTGTTTTAAATATAAATTAAAATTTAAAATTTTCATGATCAAATATTATTTTTCAATTAAAGTAATTTCTTTTTTTTTGAGAACAGCAAAAAAATTATCACAGGTCCTAAATCGCAGAGGCAAGCGGCAAGCCGAATATACGAGCTCGAGAAGTATATTTGAGGGTTATTAATAGTTCTTCTTTGTTGTCAATTTTCTGGTTCTCCCACTTGTAGATGAGTACGATGGATGAACCACCGGATACCGGCAATGCTACGCCACCGTTGGCCACCCAATTGGTCCAAGCAGAACAGAAACAAGTAACAGATCAGCAACATTCGGAATTGCCAACACATTCAAGGGAATTGATCATTGCTAATCTCTGCAAACTCTCTGACTCTCCCCACATTCCAACGGTGTTTAACTGGGCTACGACTACATATCGATTCCTCCTGTAACTCAATCCACTCGTTCTCTATGCTAATGCTCCCATCCTCATACACAACTAATACCAATTCGTTATCACCGCCAGCAGTGTCAATCCCAGAGCCAGAACCATCCCGGGAATTTGATCCTTCTGAGGAGGAGGAGGAGGAAGGGGAAGGGGAAGGGGAAGAGGAAGAGGAAGAAGAGGACGTGGTGGGAGTGAGAGAGGAAGAGGAAGAGGAAGAGGAGGTGGGAGTGGGAGTGGGAGTGGGAGAGGAAGAGGAAGAGGAGGTGCTGGGAGTGGGAGAGGAAGAGGAAGAGGAGGTGCTGGGAGTGGGAGAGGAAGAGGAGGAGGTGGGAGAGGGAGAGGAAGAAGAGGGAGAGGGAGAGGGAGTGGAAACCCCTCTTTGTCCAGAGCTGGCAAACCTCTGCAAAGCAATGGACAATCGTGGTCTGAAGAACTACATGGTAAAGCTTCTCTCAGATAAAACAAGACTGCGTGAACAAGTCCCCAAGGCATTGAAACTCTCGGAAAATCCAGCCATGCTCGTGTTGAAATGTCTCGACAAGTTTTATCTTCAGGGGAGCCGTGTCTACGTTCAGGGGTCACATATGATCCTTCAAAGGGAAGCTTCTGTATTGGCTTTGGAGTGCTTATTGTTGACGATGGTAGAGGGCGAGAGAGTAGTTGAGATTGCGGAAGGGGTGAAGAAAGATGCCAAGCAGGAAGCTCTAGCATGGAAGGAGAGGTTGAATTCCGAAGGAGGTGTAAGAAAGGCTTATGACATGGATGCCCGAGGTTTGCTATTGCTCCTTGGATGTTTTGGTATTCCATCATATGGATTTTTACATTCGGATATCAGTTA
>JAJOOR010013705.1:0-18610 GCA_036250505.1 Solanum acaule | reverse complement strand
TTCTAACTATTTTTCATTTTGAATGGATTGTTGTCACTTTTTTCACATTTTAAATGAATTGTTTCTTTTATTTTTGTATGGTTAATAACCGAATAACCGAACCAAACCAAACCGAAACCGATAATCACCAAACCGATAAATGTATATTATACTTGGTTTGGTTTGGTTTTGATAATTTTAAAACCGATTAAGTTGGTTTGGTTTTAGTTTTGACCAATAATCGATTCAAACCAACCCGTGAACACCCCTAGTTGTCGTATATAAATTAGTACTTCTTCATCTCAAAACACTTGTCCTATTTTTGATTTATATGTTCTCTAAGAAAATATTAATTAGAGAAATGATCGACTATTTTACTTTTATTTACTCGGTATCTTAAGATATAATCTCTCATTATTAAATATTTATTCTATCTATAGTCATAATTAAAATATTTTTATAGTATTTAAGAATAATTAGAGTACTAGATAACAACTACCCGTAAGATACTTTTTGCTCTTATATATTCCATTGGGTGGTAAAATGAAGTGGAAAATATTAATTTTGACTATAAAAGAAAATAATATCGAGATATTAAAATTTATGCCGACACATAGAGGGGGGAAAAAGCATTGAGAAAAATAAATCAAAATTCTGGAGCGTGCAACCATGTGGGTGAAGCGAGAGTGAGATATTTACGAATTAAACACCCAATCAGCATTGAGAGTGGGTCCCCCTTGTACCTTCTCTATGATTGACTTATTTATTAGTATAAATTCCCTGAAATAATCCTATAAGAAAATTCAGTCAGTACAGAAAATCCCCAAAATTATAAAAGGACCACACCTTTTTATATTAATTTCATATCAACCACTTATGTAGGTCCCATTTCATAAACCTGATCGGTGAAATAAGGATAATAATTACTTGATATTTCATGGAATTATTTTACCCTGATGGAAGGATAAATTAACATATATAGAAAGCAGATAAAATAACTTCACGAGATATTTTTGCATATCCCATCCCAGTTATCAAACTATTCCTAATACTACTATAATAATAAAATATCAGTATAATCTCACAAATAAAGTTTAAAAAGAATAAGATATATGTAGAACTTATCTCATATCTTTGTGGTGATAGAAAAAATGTTTCGATAGACCCTCAATTGACCTCGATAATACGCTATAGAAACCTAATTTATGTGTCATATTTTTTCGTTTTAATTCATTATAGGAAAATAATATATTTTTATATTTAATTTTTTTGTAATGATCATTTCTATACGATAATTTATAATAATATAAATATTTAAAGCTCATTTATCATAAAAATATAGTTTATTATTTTATCTTTAATTAAATTATATCATATAAATCGAAACGAAACACGAAATCATCAAAGACTTTAGACAGGTAAATGTTAGGTTAATTCTGTTGAGACCCAGTAGTGTATGTAGGTGTAACAAACTTTCCCTTTTTCTTGAAGAACCGCACGCTAAAGCAATCCCAAACAAAGGAAGGATGTTTTGATTTTTTGATTCTTCATTTTGAGTCCGAATATTTCGATCGGAGTTCAACGATTTTGAATTTACATCGAGTATAGTTTCATTGGAGGATAATTTCCTCTGATTAAAAGAGGAGCAGTCTCATTTATTGTACTACATTTTTTTTGGTAATCCAACAATTTTTTTTTTATATATATTTCCAAACTTTTTCATATCCACAACTCGAACACCAGTTTAAAACAATCCAAGAAAGGAATCAAATGTTGTGTTTCCAAAAAATCATTTTTGTTCTTATTAATTCTTTGGATTAGTTCGAAAGCAAAGGAAAAGTAATAAAGAACTCTGAGAAGAATAATGTAACACCTTTGGAATTTAATAAGACCAAATAATAAAATCAGATACGTTTTTAATATAATATATTTTTGTTTGCTTAACATTTGAATATTATTTTGTCACAGAGCCCGTTTGTTTTAACGTTAAAAAAACCTTAGCATATGAATATCGTTAAGGTTGCTTGTTCAGAAATTACTCATTAGTCAATTAAGTGAAATTATCAGTCTTAATGATATCAATACAGTATATGATACTTATTTAGCTTATTTAATATTAGTTAAGCGGAATTAGGTAGCTATATAGTGTAATTATTTAGTGAGATATAAATAAAAAGATGTATATATTAATAATTATTTTATTTTTATGGAGTATTTGCTTAATTTTCCAAAAAAAATCCCACCTTAGAACATTGCACGTTTAAGTTTAAAGTCAATGATGCCTTAATGACTATCCAACTAATATGTCCAACAAATCAAATGTAATTTTGTCACGAATATAATATGATCGGTCGGATCAATAATATACAATCAAATCAAATAAAGATATTTCTTAATTATAGATCATATCTATTGTTTTAATCGATAAAAAGATATTATTCATCAATTAAAGCACACACATGACAACACAATTATTATTCATCATATAGTTTATAAAATTATATACGCGACAAAACAAATTTTCGTTCTTTGTGTGATTTGGTTATCATCATGTCATGTAATGGCACTTTCAAATAGCATGGAGTGTAATGATTTAGCTTCAATCATGCTCTTGTGTAGTGCCGGTAAAGTGAGCTCATATTTGGTAATCCATTCAATTTGTCTATTTTTTAATGGGTTGGATGAGTGATCTTTTACATGGATAAAATATGTGTTGATATCCATATTCAACCCCTAAAAATATGGATAAACTATGGGTAAAATATGGATTAGCCAATGGGTTAAGCTTCTAACTTTTATTCACTCAAAATTCATGATAACACTTAAAATACTGTAACTTCTCTTCTTCTTTTTTATGTTCTTCTATAGAACTAATTATTTTTCTCTATTATTAAAAAAGGTGAAGTCTTTGGGCCCCCCAAAAAATACATATTTCAAATGTACATTTCTTTTGTTAATTATAATTATATTTTTTTATTTGTTGAATTTTATATTGGATAATAAATAATAGTCTAAAATAAGCAAATCATGTATTAGTATTGACATTTTGCTTAAAGTGCATTAAGCATGTTTTAGTCCTAAAATGCAAATATTCATTTACTATGAAATCAAAAATATTTTCCCCTTGTTATTACATAAATTTATTTTATATTGAAAAGTTATAAGATTTTTTTTTTACTTTTATGATACAATAAAGCTAAATGAAGCATTTTCAATATTTTTCATCTAAAAAAAGACTAAAATATTTTCTCCATGTTGAAGTCTTAAGTAGAATACTATTTACTATGAAAATATGGGTAAACTAGTATTTTACCCAACCCATTTGTTACCCAATTTATTTTTACCCATATCAAATATTGGCAGGTTGAATTATTACCCATTTTATGTTGACCCATTTTCAACCCGCTCAAATTTGACCCAACTCACCCATTTGCCACCCCTACTCTTGTGCTATAGGAAATAACCAATAATTCATGTTTTTAAAGTTTTGATACAATTTTATGGTTGAAATAACTAAATTTAACTTACTTAGATGATGAAACAAATTTTGGGTTAGAAATGCTTTTGTTCATCAAACTGCCAGCGCGTGGATGGATAGGGCGGGCGTAGCGCGAAGGAAATGGATATCTATGCAGTTGAAAGAGTCGGTCTTGAAAATCAAAGTATTTTTAAAAATATCGGGGGTTTAAATCCCTCTCTATCCTCAAGGTTATAAGTTCTCTCTTGCCACAATTTTTCATTATTCAATAATTCTATATTGAAAATGAGCAATTGATCCCACGAAAGCAACACTAACTTTGTTGCGGGTTTAACTGAAATTGTAAGAAGTAAGATAAATTGCCTTTCAAACCACAGGTTTGAAATGAGAAGAAAAGTTAATTTTTTTTGCAAAGTTGGGAATCTCAATGAGTTGGGCAAAGTGATTTGATGATAGGTTGATTTGGGTCATTCAAATTAGCCCAATCAAAAATCAGCCGTTCATACAAGTTTTTACATGGATCTTCCTATTTTGCGTTGATTTTTAATTTTTGCCCCTTAAATTGATGGTTTTTTATTCTGTTATCCAAAATATCATTAACTATTAACTTAAATAACAATATAACTAAAGAAAATAAAGAAAGCAACAAAGTCTAAAATACCATTATCATGAAATTTAAGTTTGTCTTTCAAATAATGAAAGTTTCAATTAGGATGTTATAATATCCGGTCCATATAACTATTTTTGATCTTTTTGGCTTCGAGGGCCCTTCTAAAGATGCCCCACAGACAAATAACGTATACATCAATATATTAACTATATTACAAGCATTCACGTCATACGAAATACTTTCCTAGACATAACAAACTAGCTAAATTCAACATATTTGTCATCACACACACGTTCAAAGTAATGGAAAATGCAAATATTGCATACATGACCGATGTCATTTGATGAAAAAGGGATCATACTTTTGGACCTATTCTCCAAGTAGTCAAAAGCCAATGAGTTGGTGAATTATGAGCAAAAAAAGGCTACTTCTTAAACATTTCCAAAGCTAATTGGATCTTTGGCTATTTCTCAAAGAGTAGCAAATTAAGCTTTCCTATGGGCACACTAACTCACATGTATTTGAGGGACGTTGCTTCCCCTTCCAGACGTCTCTGCCTACCTTACACCCTCTCTGAATGAGACTCTTTTTCAAATTTTGCATGAATATAAGACGATTCGTGCACAAAATCATTCTTTAAAATATATAAATGGATGGAAATAAAATGTGAATGTGTTGCAAGATATATTTTATTCAATTTTATTTTAGGTTATTATTGATAAGTAGGTAATAAAATGAAATTGAATACACAATAAACCCAAAAATTGTTCGCCAATAGCTACTACGTAATTTATTCATTAAATGATATAACGGTTATATACGGAGCACGAGTAAATCATTTACATATTGGTACGAATTTTAAAATGAATGTCTTAATTCTTTAGATATAAATTTTTGTTCTACAATTATGTTAATTTGAAGTAGTGCTAGAGAAAACATAAAGAGACACAAAACTTATCAGTTATCACCCATCCAACTCAATATTTTTTCTCTTCTAAAGATGCCAATACATGCCTTTAGTGTCGACGTGTAATAAATTTGATGACCTAAAGTTAAATATATTACAAATTTTAAGTTTTTTTTGCAAAAATTCATAACAAAAGCCTACATAACTTTGATTTAAAGGTAAGAACGCAATACATGATGTGTGAGTTAGATGCACGTCATGATATCATACTCTCCCATATATAAACTAGAAAAATTCACATAAATAACAGTCCATTAAAAGAATAGTTAGTGAATATATACTTGTCATATATTAATATATAATATACATAAAATATACATTTTTATACAGAATACTGTACATATTTTTAAAATATATTTTGTCAGCGAATATCATTATCTTAGGCTACTATCAATTGAGTAATTTTGAACTTTGTGACACTTATACCGAGGATCAAATTACTTAATTTAAAAAAATGAGAAATTAAAATTAATTAAAAACCATACAATAAAAAGAAAATTAGAAGATAAATATACCATTCAATTTAATATGATTTTTTATTTATTTATGAAATTGTACTTGTATCTTGGAAGCCTATACTTGTCCTACTCTTAGCTACTCGTGGCAAATAATGAACGAGTCGGTTTATTTATGTATTCATATTTAGGGGCGGTAAAATCAAACCTAAGTTGTCTAACTTGTCCACTATATTCATATTTGGACTGGTTATTAATCTGTCTATTTATTATCTCTATCTATTTTAACTCATTAAAAATTGAGTTAATATATAATTCAAAATTGATTTATGAGAAATCTTGTTAAAATATTTTTAAAAAAACTTTTTAAAAATTTGATATGTTATATATAGTCATAATAAAGAAAATAATAATTGTATTAGGTACTAAAATATTATAAAAGAATAAATAAAATAATTAAATTTAATAAAAATTGGATTGGATCAATCTTGACCCGTAGTAAATGCATTACCTAAATTTTAATCCAATCCATTTTAACCTAAGTACATTTAAATTGAATTAAATCTTGACTGATTTATTATCTTGATCCATTATGAACGGTCCAAATTTAATCTAATTACACCCCTGCTCGTATTATACGTATCAAATAAATCATGTATAAAGTAAGTATATCTTTTAAATTTTGCATGGGCGGCAGTGTCATTTCAACACTCTAGTTAGTGGGTTGGTAGCAAAATCGAATTTATTGAAGGTTGGCTCGACGGCTGGTCCAATAGATGCCACACTACCCAAAAATAAAGAAAACGTACCCATCGGCGCTTTCACTTTTTTTTCACTTCACCAACAACTTTCTTCAATGGCTTCTCTCACCGGCGCCGCCTCTCGTCTGCTCCCGGCCGCCAGATTTACTGTCTCCAGAACTACTGCCAGACTCTATTTTTCATCCTCTTCTGTGTCTCCTCTAAAGTGCCCCAAATCATCTCCTCCTTTATCCCATGTGTTTCGTTACCAGGTTGTTCAGTGCTTCCTTCGCTTTTCGTTACGCATTTTGAATTCTATTTTAGCATTTTATTGATGTTTTTCTCCCGATTATTGTTTTTGTAGAAGCAATCATTGGTTCGAGTATCTAGTGGAAGTTTCAGTACTGTAGCATCGGCTAAATCAGCTGCCGCTGATCCCGATCAGCTGAAAAGTGCCAGAGAGGACATCAAAGAGCTACTGAAGGCTACGTTTTGTCATCCTATTTTGGTAAGTCTCTGATCTATTTTGGTAGTTAACCAGAACTGTTCAATATGTATAAACCCGTGAATGATTGAACTTGAATACATCACCTGTAGAGTGTAAACTAATGAACTTGCCGATTTTCATCGACATCTGTTTGTTTTAATGGCAATATCTAGAGAAGAATAAAATTTTCAAGAGAAAAAATGAGACACAGACTCCGAATCAGAAAATGAAAGCTCCGTGCAAATGCTTCTAACCGCTCGATGAGGCACCAGCCAACTTTTGGCATTGATTGAGCTGAAGTGATATGTCTTCTGCTCAAATCAATGGTACTTATCTTATTTCCTGATGTTATCTCCCTCACTACTAAAGATGAGCGAGTGAACAAAGTTACATCAGCTACATTGTAGCAGGTTAAGACCAACGTAATAATAGTTCTAAAAATGGCCCTTTGGAATATGAAACTGAATATCCTTGTAGATACTACAAAGCTTGGATGAGTGCTTCGGCCAAATGAAGCTTTGTCATTATATACTACCTGTCAGTCCTTTGAGATTGTACTAGGGAAGACAGGACAAAGAAATGCTTTACAGGTCTCTTTTCAGTTGTTTGGTTTGCATAGAGATGATTGTATACTGAATTTCCTCTTTTATGTCAGCACAATGATAACACAAGTTGTTTGGTCAGTGAACTATAATTTTTGGCACAACTTGTAGGTTTTGTGTTGTACTCATTTAGTAATATGATTGTGGTCTCTCTGTAACTTGTGTATCATGTTTTAATACATGGTCGTTTTTCTCGACTCTCTTTTTCTGTTTCTGTTCTTTTGAGCTGCTGAGGGTCCCTCAATACCTGTTGATCTCTCTGTGTATGACTCACTCCAACTATTATGATATTAGCCATTCATTGTGATGCGTTTGGCTAAATAAAGGAATTCATTTCAAGTTTGTCTAACTATGCTTACCAATGCCTCTGGGGAGAAATCTAGAACACAGTTTAACACTTCTAAATGGTTCCAGGTTCGTTTGGGCTGGCACGATGCTGGTACTTACAACAAGAATATTGAGGAGTGGCCACAAAGAGGTGGAGCTAATGGAAGCTTAAGATTCGAAGTTGAACTGAAACATGGAGCCAATGCTGGTAAGTCCTCACTCCATTGTTACAAATTCTGTTGACTTTCTTTTCTTGTTAGTCTAACAAGCTAGCAACTCAGGACTTGTAAATGCACTGAAACTTCTCCAGCCTATCAAGGACAAGTATTCTGCTGTGACTTATGCAGATTTATTCCAGCTGGCCAGTGCAACCGCCATTGAGGTAATTAGTTCCTTTTCTTATTTAGTATTGACAATAAAATTAGCTCACTCATTAATTGGTTTATTTCAAAACAATAGGAGGCTGGGGGCCCCAAAATTCCCATGAAATATGGGAGGGTGGATGTGTCCGTACCTGAGCAATGCCCAGAAGAAGGAAGGCTTCCTGGTGAGATTTGTTATTTTACACCCATTTGAACTTTGATCTTGATTATAAAAAAGGGTGTAGTTTGAACTTTGGAACTATACTGTCATTTTTGAATGCCAAGGGTGCAGTGTGTGATGGTAGGTTAGGCGCACATCACAGGTTCGAACCTTACTGTAGACAAAAGCTTGGTAGTTAAGTGGAGAAGGGAGAGGGGAGGGCTCATTATCCACCTAGTTTTGAACCTTGCTCCACTGCCCCTCGGAGATTTCTAGTTATAAAATGATAGTCTGCCTTTATCAAAAAAATGATAGTCTGCTTCTACTAATACTTTTAATCTTCATCAGGTACCTAGAGATACAAAAGAGATGGTGTGTGTGTGTTTATATAGGGATCAAAGAGGACGAAGAGGGTTTATCATCTAGGTTTATTGTGACATTAGGATAAAACCATATTACCTTAGAGATGCAAGGGGAATTTGAGAGACTTATTAAGGTTTCTGTAGAGAAAATTCAGCTACAATGATCAAATTAACTTCAAGCATAATGTTTACCTTATTCCCCAAAGAAAAACAAGAACCATAATGTTCAAATAGTGTAGCTGTTAAGAAGACACAGGTAGATTTATGATCCTTACTACTCACACTTAATTTCTGAAGGCTGCAAACATAGTCACTTCACAAAACACAATAATTTCTGAAGCTTCAAACATATCACTTCACAAAACACACACTATGATAGAGACATAACTTAAATTACTATATATATTCAATCATCAAATTCATAGTTGCAATAGTTCCACATCGTGCGACAGGAACTTTTAGATTTTTTCAATTCTTTTCTGATTGGGTTTTGCATAATATAGTAACAACTGAGAACTTATAGAATTTAGTTTGCTACCGTGCATCTTTACGTACGTAATATATATATCTTGACACAAGTCTGGGTGTATTGGAGAAGAAAAGAAGTCATATCAAGATAAATACCATAAAAGGATATCTACGAAGGGAGCAGTTACAAGTATGAGAGTAATGAGTATGGGGGGAGATTTAGAGGAGTTTCTCATTATCATGGATTTTACACTAGTGATCTAAATTGATATCGTACTTGTTTACCCTAATTATGGACGGCATACACGATGAGATTTCTTGGTCTAAAATATTGTGTTAATTGACTAAACTAGTGAGGGTATCAACCGAAAGATTGCACTATGGAGAAACACTTAAGAGAATAACACTTTAAGGATAAGTAGACGACAGGGTGTATGCACTGCACGTTTAGCCAGCATAAGAGTGAGCGAAGTTGAGGTGAGATTAGAAGGTACTTTGGTGTCTAAATTCCAAAAATTAGATATCTATAAAGTATAATGTATGTAAAGTAGAGTGGTATGACAGATAAAGATATGATACACAATAATAAAATTAGGTGGTTGAAATGTAGGAGTGATAAGATCAGATGATACCTACCGAAGTGAATGAAAAGTGTTATTCTCCCTCTATTCTAATTTATGTGGCGGAATTTGTTTGGGCATAAGATTTAGAAATAAAAGAAGTACTTTTGGAATTTGTGGTCTAAAAGATGTCAAAGACATTTGTAACTATATAATCATGTCGTTAAGGTAAAATGAGAAATTTAAAGTTAAATCTTTTTCTAAATATACAAGTGTATCATTCTTTTTTGGACAAAATATAGAAGAAAACGTGCCACATACAATGGGACAAAGGGATTGGTATAATTAGAAGATCAACCATGTTATATTGGAGCGGCAGTTAGGCCTCTAAGTTCAACATATCCACAAGATGAGTGTTGCAAAATAGTACTTCTCAGATAGATGTGTTTTGGACCAAATTAGACAAAATCACAAAGGATCACATTTAAGTGGCACAGCCACACCAAATAAAATGAGAGAAGGTTATTTAAATAGTTTGACCATGTGCTATGTAGACCTTCAAATGCACCAGTTTATAGGTGTGAACCATGATAATCGAAGGTATAAAAATGGACAAAATAGACCTAACATAACATGAAAGAGAGTTGTTACAGAAGGCTGTCAATATCTTGGAATTAATGCAAATTTAGTAAAATCTGGATGAATAGAAGCAAAAGATCCATACAGGCAACACTGACTAGTTGGAATTAAATCTTAATCAAGATGCTATGCTTAGTGCTTACATTAGGCCTAGAGTTGGTACTTTTAGGAGCCTTTTTTTGTCAAGAGATTTGTATGTTAGTAGAAAATGTAGAAAATCTCTGGTGTTAGATAAACCCAAATTAGTGAATGTTGGATGAAATGGTTCCACATAGAGTGAATTATGTTAATAGGAATTCATATGCCGACCTCAGGTGTAGTTGTCGTACAAGCCTGTGGTTGTTGGGTGATGTACTTGGTTAAGATGATATTGGTGTTATTGATGTAGGACTTGCAGCTTTCTTTTCCAGAATGTTTTATTTCTTCTGATCTTAGATGCTTTTTCATGTCATTCGTAATGCTTTAATCTGAGTATTCAACTCTCATGTTGGAGGAGAGACGTATCTGCAGTTGAAGTTTGTTGTATGAGTAGATGACCCATTATTATGAGTCTGCTTGTCTTCACCCTAACTATTTCCGAGCCTTACCCTTGTGCTTTTAATAATTAATAGTATCTTATAATAAGGAGCAGTGTACCTTTTATTTTTTATTTTCAACTAACTAACTTTTGATGACACTAGATGCTGGTCCCCCTTCCCCTGCTGCTCATTTGCGTGATGTCTTCTACAGGATGGGACTAAATGATAAGGTAATATATGCTAACAAATTCATTTCCTTCGTGATTTAATGTTTCTCTTGTGGTATGTTAGTCAGATTTTGGTTTTCAGGAAATTGTTGCACTTTCTGGGGCTCACACTTTGGGGAGATCAAGACCTGAACGTAGTGGTTGGGGCAAGCCAGAAACAAAATATACGGTATTTTTCCTTTAACCTGATGTCTGTATTAGTTATCAACAAGTTGAGACTTGAGGCATTCTTTTTAAGTAAGGAAATCTATTTCATTTTATTTATTTTGAGAACGGTAACATACTATTTCAAAAATATTAGTCAATAAAGACTTGGTTTAATGAGAAACATCAACGTAGAAAGGGCACTTGTTGAAAAGTCAGAATGCTTTTCCGTGTTGATATGTGTGCATAGGAGGTGATTATAATGCTTTATTATACATGGACGCTTCCTCTTATGCCAAATGTCAAGTTTCAACTTGTTAACACCTATTTTTTTGACCCAACCTAAATTTTGCACCTTTTTTAGCGTTTGAATATGTTCTAGGGTTAATCTTGACTTTTTAACTTTTATTTTATTTTGTAAATCACAAAATAGTCGCTCTTTAAGATATAACTTTTGTTTTCATTAGCAATAGAAAAAAAATTACAAAAATATTTTTACCCTTGAATTTTTCCTTAAGGTTGTGTTTGCAATGAAAGGAAATATTTTTCAAGAAAGTAAGTGCATTTCTTACTTATTTTCTTGTGTTCAATCATAAGCAAAAAATATTATCCTAAAAGTATTTGTATATATTCTTAGACAAATACTATGAGATGTAGGGGTGGTGGGGATGGGGTCTACCTGTGTGGGGGTGAAGTTAAGGTGTGTTGGAAGGTAGGGAGAAAACAATCAATGTGGAATGCTTCTTTTGGAACTTGTTTTTCGTACTAAATTAATCTAATACTGCTGCTGCTGTACATATTTAGTGTAATCCCACAAGTAGGATCTGAGGTGGGTAGGATGTATGCAGACCTTACACCTACCTTTGTGGGGTAGAGAGACTATTTTCGATAGACCCTCGGCTAAAAGAAAATTAATCTAATACTATATCAACAAAATATTCTTAAAAGATTATATGGTTGTTGCTAGCGGTGATGACTAGCAGTGGTTGTTGTGGATGCCAGTTGGGGATGATATTGACTAATGATGGTGTTGTGTGTAGTACCTAGTGGTGGATAGTTGTGGTTGATAGTTATAGTTAGTGGCGGTGGTTGATAGTATGGTGGATGATAGTGGTAGCTAATGGTGGTGATGGTCAGTAGTGATGATGGTAAATGATGGCTAGTGATGGTGATAGTTGATGGTAATGATTGATGGTGTGGGTGGTAGGGTGATGATAGTTGATAATGATGGATGGTGACGACAATAGTTGTTAATGGTGGGCGATGGTTGTAGCATGAATTGGTGAACTGCCATACTTTGTTTCTCGGAGTCTTTGAAATGTCGATAGGTGCATGTTGGATCTTCCAAAAGTAGTGCATTTTTGGAGGATCCTACACGAGTATGGCAACACTTTGGAGAGTCTGAGCAACATAGTTGCCATCTTTGTAGAAACTTTTGAATAGACATTTTAGTGATATTAAGACTTCATTACAAATCTTAATCATTCAGACCTATTAAGATTTAAGGCACATTAAGTGGTTGTGAAATATTAAAGAAAAAACACTTAATGATTAAGATTCATACCTAAAAAACTGATGGACTTAGAACACGTCTAGATTAGTTGATAAGCTAAAATGTTGAAAAGTATTTTTAAGTACTTAAATTGATTTTATAAATAAGTAGTTGTGTGTTTGGATAGAAGTGTTGAAATGGTAAAATAAGTGTTGATAAATTGTTCTTTTGTTAGAATGACTAAAAAAACTCTTTAAATTTTGCAAAAAATTATAAATTTAAAAGTTTCTTTATAAAGAAAAGGAGAAACGACATATACAAAGTGAAGAGGAAGTTAGGAGTTTTGTTTTGGGAAAGATATTTTGAGAATTAGGAAGATATATTAAAGGATAAATAGTAAAATACTTGGTCAAACCAAAAGTGTTTATAAGCTGAAAAATCATTAGTCATAAACTTGTGACTTCGACTGATTTGGGCTTGTCAGTACTTTGGTGTTTACCAATTGCATTATTAAGCTAGAAAGTGCTTTTAAGCCAAGTTGATTAGCTTATAAGTTAAGCCAAACACCCTCTTGTCTTATAAGTTGGTCAAACTGCCTTGTAAGCTCTTTTTAACTTATCTATGCGTTTGGTTAACATTGAAGTGCTTATAAGCCAAAAGTCATAAGTTGGGTCATCTCCAACTTATGACTTTTCAACTTATAAGCACTTTTGATTTGACCAAGTATTTTACTATTTTATCTTTAATTTTTTTAAAAAAATATTTTTCTCAAAACAAAACTTCCTCTTCACTCCATATTCACCATTCCTCCTTTTTTGCACGGAAAAATATTTCTTGTAAAAATTTAAGGACATTTTGTTATTCTAACTAAAGACCACTTATTAGCACTTTTTACAGAACACATTATTAATAGTTTAAGCACTTCTATCTGAACACGTAATTGCTTATTTATAAAATTTGTTTAAGCACTTAATAATGCTAATCAGCTAATCCAAACAGTCTCTTAATAACTGAGATCCGAATAATTTAAGATTAAAGCCTTCATTGAGTGCAAAAAAAATTAAGGCCTTAGTTTATATATTGTCCAGATTTAGGTCTAAATGTATCCTCTTTTTGTGGATAATTTCGAAAAGACCCGTGTATTGAATAAGAACAAATGGGGGTAAAAGATTGGAATATGAATCAAATCTGTGGAATATGATTTGAATTGGACAGGAAAGACTATTCCAAGTGACAATCTCTTATTTATTTATTTATTTATTTTTCAATGATCGTGGTGCCCGGATCAACTTTCGCGCAACTTGCTAATTCTACGGGATATCTGTCAGCTCGTGAATTTTTGAATGATCGTGGTGCCCGGACCAACTTTTGCGCAACTCGACTAATTCTACGGGATATCTGCCACCTCTCACGAGCGACATGTAAATTTTTCCATCAAGGCTAGGACAGATGGAAAAAATCATAGCGTGTTTTCTTGTCTCTAGTGTGATTTGAACCTGAGACCTCATGACTCTCAACCACTTCATTGGCTACTAGGCCACACCCTTGGGTACAAGTGACAAGATCTTATTGGTCTCAATTTTTGATTTTCTTGTGTTAATAATTAAAATGCTATCTTTTGAGCATTTACTAGAAATAACCTCTCTACGCCACAAAGGTTAGGGGTAACGTCTGGGCACATCATACCTTCCCCAGACCCATTACATTGGGTATGTTGTAATAATTAAAATGCTAGCCAAGTATTTTTAGACTGGGAAAATATATTAAAAAGGGCTAGACTTTTGGAAAAATTCAAAGAGAAACATTTTTTTTTTGTACTTTTCTTCTATTGCAAATGAAAACAAAGTTACATCTAAAAAGCATGGCAATTTTTTTGGTTTACAATTTTCTCAAATAAAAACTAACTAAAAATGAAATTTGAGTTAAAAAGTGAAGATTAACGCTAGAAAATATTTAAACACTAATAAAGTGTAAAATTCAAGTTCGGTAAAAAATTAGGTATTCATGCAACTCTGTTGTCAAAACACATGTTTTCCTGGCATGAGTTTGATAAGATATTTTTAATTCAAGTGACTGTAGGTGTAGATCTATGAACTATGTCAAACATACTATTGGATTGATGCTCTTATGTTGAGAAAACTGTATTTCCTACAGTAGATTAGTAAATTTATTTTACATAGAATTAATTGTAGAAGTACTCTTCACAAGAAAGCAAATGCAGGAACTGACTAATCTCTCTGTTGATCTCCTCGTGAAACTTATTTTACTGTGATGTCATATCTTTCACTGATAATTGCTGCCGGGTTTTGCCCCCTCCCTCTAATTCAACCGGTGTGTTCTTCAAAGAAAACGTTTTATGATTAATAACTTGCAGAGCTTAAAAATATTAAGCATGAGATCGAGAATCTCATTGTTCAATGTTGATTTAAGCACCTCCTTTCTGTCATTCTCATTCATTGATATTTTCTTTTCGCCGGCAACAATTCTCTCTTTGGTTCTTGTTGGTTTATTTTTACAATTTAGGCAAGTTAACTTGATTTTGAAAATCAGAGAGGAACTTAAATTCTGAATGCATAGTAGTATTCTAACACCAATGACAATGATGTGGCTGCATTGCGTTTGACATCTATATTTTTCTCGTGTTTCTTTTTGACTTGCTGTGTTCTTCTACGCCATGGTGCTTTTGCTTCTTCAGAGATCCTGAAAGAAACCAGATATTCACATTTTTCCTCAGTGCATTTTACCAATCGTGAAAGCTGATTTCTGCGACATTAACGAGTTTGGTGCCTGAACTGTTCCATTTTGCATTGCAGAAAGATGGACCAGGAGCCCCAGGAGGGCAATCATGGACCGTGCAGTGGCTGAAATTTGACAATTCCTACTTTAAGGTGTGCTTTGTGATGATGATAATATGTATAGAAGTCTGAAGTAACAACCTGACTTATTTGTTTTCATTCTTCACCTAAAATTATTGGTATAGGATATTAAAGAGAGACGAGACAACGATCTGCTAGTTTTGCCAACCGATGCTGTTCTTTTTGAAGATCCTTCATTTAAGGTGGAATAGTATAACACCAGCTTCATGAATCTATCATTACAATCTGAATTTGTTTCTATTTACAATTTTAAGTACTTGCAGGAATATGCAGAGAAGTATGCTGTAGATCAGGATGCATTTTTCAAAGATTATGCAGAAGCACATGCTAGCCTGAGCAACCTTGGAGCTAAATTTGATCCTCCTCAGGTATGTTTGCAACCTTTTTCCATCTATACTTCTGTTTGAGTTGTACATCCCAACCCACTCCGATTTACAATAAAATAGAAAAACTCATCACAAAAACAGCTACCGACACCAACTCTATCTTAACGACCGGTAAACTCCTCTCTCTAGGATATGGCACTTCACTGCTCGAAGAGGAATGAATTATTCTCCAAATCATCTCTTCCTTTATTTATTTAAGTTTAGAAAGAAGTCACTTACGTTCGAGATTTTTGTCAACTAATTCCACTCAAGCAATAGAAAGGGCTATCTCCTGTAATCTCTAACTATGCTGAGTTCAATCAAGCTAAGAACTAGTCGTGAACTAAAATTGTTAGCTCTTGTGACTATTTGGGCTTTTTGCATCCTCTTCCCGGTGTCTGTCTTCCATATGCTTGTGCTGTAAGCTTATTTTGAGGTGGTAATATACATGCTTTACTTAAGCATACATCACTAGACCGATCACTCATTCAATTCCATTTGAATATTATTTTAGCTAGCAGGTTATTGAAAGATACTAATGTTGGCATTGCTTTAATAGGGGTTCTCCATTTAAAATAGTTTCACCTGATGTCAACCAGAGACGTTTGTGGCAGCCTACCGGTAAGATTCATCTTGAATAGCTTATTACTTTGTCATTTATTTTGATATTAGTAAAAATTATCATCCACTTTTGCATATTTTAATTCCTCGAGATACTAACGTATCTATACTATAATGCTTAACCATTCCTTTTCTTGATTGCTGCAGGATTAAGTACAACTTATCATCTTTACTTGTGCCGTTACTTTTAATCAGTCAAGATCAAGCTAATACTCAAACGTGTAGACAAATAATTCAGCAAAATTGCAGAGAGAGCTACCGGATGCTATGAAGCGAAATATTCCAGCAGAATATGAAGTTTTAGGGGTAGTCCAGAGAAGCCTTTCCCGACCAAGTATTTTCTAAATATCATTATTCTAATTGGTTTTTGACTGATATGATAGGTAAAACACATTGTGTTTTCAATCCCACATTCTTGATTTGGGAAAATTTTGCAATCACTCGCGATATGAAGTCTGTGAACAGTTGGTTTCTTGTGTGAATTTTCTCGAGGGCATCTTTCTTGTTATTGCTCTAACTATATCGTTTCAGGATGAAATTATTATATCTCTTATATCAGTTAAACGTTGGCAAGTATTTGCATCTGCAATAATATAGCTGACAAATTCTCATCGTTGCTGTTGCTATTAAATAACTTGTCTATGTTTGGCATTACCTTTCTTCTCCTCCTAACCGCAAAGGAAGCCACAGGTGTTTGAGGTGCAGGAGATGGTGAACTTAGCTCTTCTTGCTGGTGTCATATTTCCACTTATTGAGTTAGATTAAGTACGTAAACCATCTCAGATTAGATTGTTGTAGGTTTTTTTCATGTATCTCCTCCCATTTCTGCAACATCCTTACAGAAGGTGAATGATCCATTTCCAATCCTTTTTTCTCTTCTTCTATCTTAAGCTCTTGGATTTCCTTTCTGACAATCTCTGAGATTTCCTTTTCACTTTCTTGCAAGCCTGAGCTGCTTTAACTTAACTTTGTTATCAACAATTTCAACTGCCTGTGCTACAAGCTCCGTTAACTACACCATACTCAAATTTTGAAATAGTTATTGTGGATCGTGGAAACGGATGCTCTACTTTTCATAGTAACATCAACAAGTCTTTTTAGGACAAAATAATTTCAAGCTCTTGTATTGCAGCTTCCCATCTTTCCCCGCCCCCAACACTTTTCATATTATTTCTTCCTTGATTTTTGCACCCTCCTCAATGGCAGTCCCCCTTTTCATTCTCAGCTTCATTTGATAATTTGATTGAACCTTGACTCTCTAGAATTATTGAAATATCATCCTCAATTTAAATATAATAGGTGATTTTGATCAAAGACGACCCAGAAGAAATTGAATACAGCGAGTGAGATGCATCTATTATTGTCTTATTTATAAATAATCTAATATCAGTACTCCCACATACTGTATGTAAATGTTCCAAGTGCATAAATATCTCATTTCAACATTTAATAGTATGGCCGTAAATGGAGGTGGTTATAGTTACTCAGTTATCCTAACTACTGTTGGGTTTAGCAAGGTGTGAATGGGAAATAAAAAAGAGAAAATGGAAAAGTGGAAGAACCAATGAAAATGGGGGAACCAATTTTGGAGGGAAAATGAAAAGTCATTGCAAAAGTGCAAATGAAAGGTCATTTTTACCATATCGGTAGAAGAAAGGAAATTGTTGTCCTTATATTAGGAAACACTTCATTTAGTTCTTAAAGGGTTAAGAAGAAGGTGCCCCCTCGTGCCGTCGTCGTTCGCTCGGCTTCGGATTTGGATTTGGCAAATGATTTGATTGATAATATTTTTGGACAAAATTTATTTAATCAATCTTGTTAAATCATTTCCTTTCTCTTATAAATTAATTTCAGAATGTTAATTAAATAACAAAATTAATTTGGCGCAACTAAATTTATTTGAAATTCACGTGTAACGGTAATCCTTCCGAAAAGTCATTACTTTTCCCAAACGGTAATCCTTCCGAAAAGTCGTTACTTTTCCCAAAGGACACAATGTTCTGGAAAAAATGGGTCTGAACAGATTTTTCTGAACAGGCGCGTTCCTTGCTGCAAATGGCTATAAATAAGAGGTCTTTTTCGTTTTTTCAAACACTGAAAATTTTTCCTCTCTGCATACATTTTCTTACATAAATAAAATTGTCGATCGACTGAGTCTGTGTGTGCTCTTG
>JAJOOR010013704.1:0-20359 GCA_036250505.1 Solanum acaule | reverse complement strand
GTTCATACGAAATTATGGGCATGAACAACTCAACTCAAGGACTTCATGGGTAACATGTAATAGTCCCATAATTAGGAATATAATCTCAAAAGGCTTAGGAACTCAATACTCAAGACTTAGAACTTGAAGATACTACTCCTCTTGAGGATACTCAACGTATGGAGTTCATGCGGAATTTATGGGCATGAACGACTCGACCCAAGGGTCTACATAACAATATGGAACTCATGTATATGACACTTCTCATTCTCATACTTACTTCCTCAAAACTTAGCTCAAATCGATAGTTGATCTCATATGATTCACAATTGAACTCAAAGACTTTCTTGAATTCTACTCATAACTCTCTCTTGAATTTATATATTATGGATTCAAGAGTTATGATTAATGATATGAATGATCTCGGGATGATAATGAAGACTCATGAATATATTCTCCTTATTCACATACTCATTTACTCGAGTCTTGAAACAAGTTATTAGAAATTGTAGATGAAACCTCAAAAAGACTCAAGGGGACTTTCTCAAAATACTCGAAAGAACTCTCAAGACTTGACTCTTAACTCTACCTTGAACTTGAATTATGGATTCAAGGGTTCTGATTTGTGATATGAAGGATATCGTGATGATTAAATGAGTTTGATATATTTAATCATAAGAAACGATAAAAAAAAACATTGTATGGGAGCAAGTTCGCGACGCGGAGATTAATTATAATATTTGGTCGCGAAACAATTTTTGAAGCAGTGGAGTCCACGTTCTCTCCGCGACGCTGAGAGGGAAATTTCACTCTGAACGAACAGGTCTGCATCACTTCTACCTCGAGCACACGCAATGGAACCGTAGACAGTCAAGTGCAATCCAATCCAAGAAATAATCGTTGTGGTAAAGGTCGTACCTGGTACCTTATTTTCTGCCCGGTCGTTTCTTACTCATTTTCTAACCCCAATTCGCCTAGAATCGAATGGTTTCTTTCCCAAACACTTAGATTCGAATACTCAACTTATGTACACGATAATCTTCTCCAAACCATCCTCAATTCACTAACTTTTATCTCAAGAATTCATCAAACCCATTCTAATTCAAGAACGGAAACAATACTTTCAAGAAACAAATCAAGAACTCAAATTCTTCAGCTTCAAGAACGAAACTTCACTGAAAATAACATGATTTGCATGTGGGTGAATGAACCCAACACTATGAGAAACTCACATACCTCTTAGGGATCAAATCCATGGCGAAAATCCTCAACAAAACTCAAGAATCTCGACGAACGCTTTGATCCTTTCCTCTTTTCTCTTCTTTTTTCTTCTTGAACTCTCAACTAAAACCCTAAGCGTAGATTAGGATTATAAAATTGAACTAAACCAGTTATGACCCCTAAACCCTTACTAAAAATGAATTAAATCTTCTTGGGTAAGGAAAAGATCAAAATACCCTTCACTATTTTTGGGTAACTTTCCTTAACTGGACAACCTGACTTCAAAAGGGCATATCTCAATCATCCGAGCTCAAAACTTAGTAAACTCGGTGGATTTGGAAAGATAATTCAAAGACCTTTCATTTGATATCTTATGGGCCACCTAACTCATCCTTTACTGAAATGTATGGTCGTTTGAAGTTGACCCTAAACTTAAGGAACTTACGAATGACTTGAACGAAATCTCTAAAGTTCTTTTTGGAACTCAAGGTGCAACATCTAGTGACCTTAACACTCAAGAAATTTTAAATTCCTCGGTAAAATCCTACTCACAATGAAGGATGGTTCGAGTCTTAGTTCAAAAAATTTCTAGGGTGTTAAAATATCTCCCCCTTGGGATCATTCGTCATCGAATGACGGCTGGACTGGTTATGGAACAGGTCTACTCTTATCATTTCTGCCATTCCAACTAGAATTGCCCGCATTACTCTTCGAAACCAACTAAGGGCTTTCATTTAGCTATTTCTCATAGCAAAACCTCATCCTCCTTTCCCTTCATATTTATAAATTTAGATGGATTAAACACACCATCACTATCACAATAAGATCATTAACCTTCTCTTTCTAACATCACTACATTACTAAATGGACCTCTAAAAAGATATCCCCCAAACTCTTTGGAACTCATTACTATCTTATTCTCAAACACTTGACTTGATTTCTCATTTTGTCATCTCCCCCTTAGGTCTAAAGCTGACACTTGAAAGCTATGGACCTATTCCATCATCTCTAAACTGGTCTACATCCTCTTTTACTCTAACAATCGGGAGAATTTTATCTCATGACTACCGAACTCTCCATCAGCAGGTACTAAGACCTTTCTCTAAGGTGTTCCTCTTAACCTCTTCTGATTACATACCATCTCGGTATACCTCTTAATGCTCTTGTTACTCTTGTGAGTTAGCCACACTTCCTTGCCCTTATCTAAAGGTTAGGGTCTCTCACTTGTTCCACTCATATTTATTGTAGCTAACATCTCAATTTCTCACCTGCTCTATGTTAAGTCTTCTAGATCGAATCCCAAGACTAACATCATCACTCTCATGTTGCCATTCTTTTGGTCATGACACTCATCTCAAATTTAAGCTTAATGTTTATTACTAAACCCGAATATCAATATGATTGCTCGCTTACTATACTAACTTGCCACTACTATGCACAATTTTAGAAACACTCGTTCACTAGTACCTTATGGCAAGTACTCAATCCTTATCTCTATGTCTACATACTCACAAATTACCATCACATTTCACTTCACAACTTAAGTACTACTTACTCACTGCGCATTATCTCTCAAATAGTTCTATCATCCTTTGAATACCATGGGGTTCTCCTTTTAAAATTTATAAGCCTAGCTTGGATCTATCACTTCATTAGTACTCTGCTATCTGATTCCACACCTATATTTAGTCTCCTCTAACACGATGACACATCGACCTCAACTCTATTCTGGTTAACAATATATTCTAACTTATCTTGACTAGTAACTATTCCTCTTTCTTCTATCAAGAACTCTCTACAACCTTTTTTTTTCTACTCATAAAGGAACTCATCACTTATAACTAACTGGGTACATGGTTGCAATAACATAATTTGTCTCATCACTATCTCCTTTCCTTAGATAATTGAACCTCTGTAGACTTTCCTCTAATTTTGGGTACTTTCACTACTACTGCTCATGATCTCGTAACTTATGTTACCTTTTCGGGCGAAAATACTACCCAAGCTCTAATCATACTTCCTCATAAGGATCTTAGCTGAAACAAGGCTTAAGGAAAAGAGTACAACTCGCTTTTAGCTCAAACACACGATTCATATAATTATGGGTGCATTCCTTTGATACTCAACACTTAACTCACTCATGGGCTTCTCTCAATCCCTTCTGGAGTCTCATGACTTCCTCAAAACTCTTGCTAAGAATAATTCATCGATAAAGTACTAACTTTTATGTTCAACCACCTCTAGTATGAGGGGTAGTCGAATGAATCTGAGAAACGCACGAGTATGAATAAATTTCTATGACTTAGCTCTATTGAACGATTAAGAGTATGAAAGAAGGGAAACTTTTCTTAAATGTTTGTAGTCCCTCATTTATAGAAGTGGAGCCCTCACAACCATAAAAAAGATCATACCGACACGTCTTCATAGACACCTTAGGACACCTGAACTCTGTGCTCTGATACCAAGTTTGTCACGACCCGAGTCTACACCCTGGACGTGGCCGGCACCGAGAACCATTGCTGATCCCCAAGCGAACCTTCATCCTCGCTGACTACAACCAGAACACTAACTTAAGCATACAAAAGCTTAAAACTGAATTAAGTTTAATAAACTCA
This sequence comes from Solanum acaule, assembly GCA_036250505.1. NCBI lineage: Eukaryota > Viridiplantae > Streptophyta > Magnoliopsida > Solanales > Solanaceae > Solanum > Solanum acaule. The sequence goes on along the minus strand of JAJOOR010013704.1, from coordinate 16,544 downwards.
ACTTTAAAATAATCTAAACAATACTCAATAGTTAACTCAGAGATTGTAAAAACAACTCAAAGAATATACATACTGAAAACTACTCAACTTTGTCTATCTATGTAGCCTCTACTATTACAGAAGGATATCGGGACAAGACCCACAACATCTCAAAACTACTAACTGTAAGATAAAAGTGAAGTCCTTCGAAATATAAGAAGGCCCACCAAAGCTGACTGGAACATCCCATGACCTCAACAAAACGCCTGTTGATGATCCTGAATATCTGTATCTGCATTATGTAACGATGCAGGCAAAATGGCTAAGTACATGGAATATATGAGCATGTAAGGGGAATTCTAAAGCATAAACATAAGCTTGAACTGTGGAAAAGAAACATACTTACCTCTTCTCAACTCACTCAACTCAACTCAACTAAAAGAAACATAGTTCAACTCAACTCAGAGAAAATAGGGCTCAACTCAATGATAAGATATTCCATTAAGTGAAATAAGGCTCAACTCAATAATAAGATATTCAACTCAGTGAAATAAGGCTCAACTCAATAATAAGATACTCAACTCTGGATACTCAACTCAATATAAAAAAAATACATATGCAATATATGGAAAGCTTTTAAAACAGTAGAAATCAACTCAATGTATTGAAAAATACAATAGAAACTCAATTTGTATGCAAAGATACAAGATAAACTCTGTTTGTATATGAAAAAACAAAGTAAACTCTTTGAATATAAGAATACAAAAATATCTCTGTGGGAGTTTCTCTAATCGACAACCATCACTACGAGCTATATGATGATACAACATCTAACCCACACTGCCCGAGGCGTCCTATACTTTTCCAAGGTATAGAACCTACTACTAAGTGAATCCACTAGTCTATGCTAAAAGCATTAAGGAATCATCTAAAAAGTATGACCCTTTCTACCCACGTTGGCTACATTGTTTATGGGGGTTGTGAGTTGTATGAACTCTCCCCCGTATTGGTGCTCAATACTACTCCTGAAATATACTTAGCTTATTATGTTTTAAAGAAAACGTTTCCTCTTTTTGTGGTTTGAGATTATTACTCAAAAATCTTTCTTTTAAAAGAGATGGTACTCAAACTGCTCAAAACTCTTTTGGAAATCTCAGTTTCCTCTCATCTTAAATGTAAAAACATTTACTCTTGGGAATACTTAGTTCCCATATATCATTTTAAAGAAATGAACTCATCTCTACTCTTCCTCAACTCAGTGCTCAAGTCTTTAAATCAAGTTTTAAAACAATTTGTAAAAAGACTTCTTAAAATAGGTTCATGCCGAATATGGATGTGAACGACTCAATTCAAGGTTTTCAATAACCATGCATAGAATTCAATTCTTCGATCTCAACAACTCCAGAACTCAAGGAGTCAATGATACTACTCATCTCAAGAATGCTCAACTCAGGGGGGTTCATGCGAAATTATGGGCATAAACAACTCAACTCAAGGACTTCATGGGTAACATGTAATAGTCCCATGATTAGGTATATAATCTCAAAAGGGTTAGGAACTCAATACTCAATAATTAGAACTTGAAGATACTATCCTCTCAAGGATACTCAACTTATGGAGTTCATGTGGAATTTATGGGCATGAACTACTCGACTCGAGGGTCTACATAACAATATGGAACTCATGTATATGACTATTCTCATTCTCATACTTACTTTCTTAAAACTTAGTTCAAATCGATAGTTGATCTCAAAAGATTCACAATTGAACTCAAAGACTTTCTTGAACTCTACTCTTAACTCTCTCTTGAATTTGAATTATGGATTCAAGAGGTATGATTAATGATATGAATGATCTCGTGATGATAATGTAGACTCATGAATACATTCTCCTTATTCACATACTCACTCAAGTGTTGAAACAAGTTATTAGAGATTGTAGAAGACTCCTCAAAAAGACTGTCACGACCCAGATCGTTATGATTGACATCCACACAAACCCTCCGGTGGGAGAACCATTACTACAACCCAAACAACCAAATTTTATGAAAGCTAAGGCATTTAAAGATACAGAAACATGTTTAAATGACTATAAAAAATGGAGTCCCCATAAACTCCAAGGTTTTAACAAACAACTAACCAAACTAATTTGGAAATTCAACCCCTAGAACTTGAAAGCCAATGTACCAAAACTCTACTAACGACAAGTCTAAGAACAAGGGGTACAACCCCAAAACTAAACAACACCTTAAACAAATAGTCTGAGTCCGAAAAGAGTGGACTTAAACAAGAAAGATTCATGGCAGCCTGAAAGAACTGGCTCCCTTGAATCCGATCACGCTCAATAGTCACCTAGCTGAGGTCTATCAATAGCCACATGAAGATGCCCTGTACTCAACAAATAAAGAGCAAGTGCAGTATCAGTACACAACCACAGTGTACTGGTAGGATCACACATCTATCCCATTAAGTGTAACATACATTAGTCAATACAACAATATAATCACAAGCACATATCGAACATATACAATATCATCAACATATACGAACAATGAAAAGCTTACAATTCTCACATAACGCAGTTATATCAATTTAGAGCAACATACTATCTTCCAATATCAATCATCATTAGATATGAATGAACTCATCACAAGTAGATACACAACACAATTCACTGGTCCTCTCACGGAACCCAATTCAATGGTCCTCTCATGGAACCCACACCCAAACAGTTAGCATATCAGAATGTGGTATCCGATCCCATAATTATGTCGGAACGTGACAACCAATCCCATAGTTATGCCAGAACGTGGCAACCGATCCAAGTTAGTTATGCCAGAACGTGGCAATCGATCCATTCAACACACCACAATCACAATCACAAGTATATCCGCAAGATCATACATTTAAGTCATGATTTCATGGTAACCATCATTCATCTATCTCATTTACAACAAGTGTGATCAATAATGCAACATTCATATACATACATGTATCATAATGAAGCAAGAACAAACATAAATCACACAATCATAGAATCACAACCATCACCCATCTCGAAACAAGCTTGAAACCCTAAGAAACTTGATCCTTCCCTTTTCGGATTCGTTTCGCTTGTTCTTGGTCTACAAACAATCAATATAATACGGAAATCAATAAACAATCACTAATTATCTGAATTACTAACAATTCTATGAACCCTAGATCAAACCCATGATCCCAATTATCCAAATTAGGGTTGTTTCCACCATAGAATCTATAACAAAACCCTCCCCCATCAATATTCACCCATTTTATTACGTTCTACGGATCGAAAAATGGATTCGGGGAGTGAAAAGCTTACCTTTGGCCTCAAGAATGGTGAAAAACGAGTAGGAGTAACCTGGGGTTTGTTCCTTAGCTCTAAAAATCGAAAAGTGCAGAATAAAGTCATTTATGGGTTTATTTACGACTTTAAGTCGCATCTGGCCCACCACAGTGGCATCCACCCCGCTACAGTGGCCCCGCCCTGGCGGCAAAAATCCGGCCCCAGCGGCTTGCACGGAACCAGTGAGCTAATTTAGTAATTCCAAGACCCCCATTTCACAACACACCTTTAACCAATGATGCTCAAAAAATACCATTCACGCTAAGATCGATTCCGGGAGTTCTACTCACTTGAATTCAATTCCGTAAAGTCGTATAGATTCCTTAACGACTTATCTAACCATTCATGTAATAAAATCATAAATAAGTCACCCGATTGTTACCAGATTTCCCTACACCTTAACAACTCTGATTTCATCCACATCTGGACTAGGTTGGGAAATCCAAAGTTACTACTCAAAAGTTTTCTGAATTATTTCTCCATTGGCTTTTCTCTAACGACGGAATCAGGTCGTTACAATAGATACCAATTTACCCATCACTCGTCCTCGAGTGATCAACTAGGGAAGCTGACTAAAGTAAGAGTAGAGTAGTACTTGAATTACTGAACAACGGGGGATACTTGTCTCACATGTCCTTAGCTTTCGAACATCGCGATCATGAATTTCAACCGGTTCTTCTTCATACAAAAGGTCTTGTCTAACACAACTGAGTCTCACTTTATGATATAGTCTTCATCCTCAAACCAACCAATTGAATACCTACACATCCATCCACACAATGCCTCAATGAAGTCATCACAATACCCGAGTGATAATTATTGTTGTATGTAAACTTAACTACAACAAAAGCGATTCCCAACAACCACCAAAGTTGATCGTACACACGTCTACAACATGTTATCAAAGACCTTGACACAATCATCTAGACGAATCCTTTAGCAGTTAAGCATGATAAAATTCCAAGTCAATACTCGCTACAAATATAAGTGAACCTGAATCAACCAACACACACTCATACTACCCAAACAATCACAGTTCTTAACAATATCTCCATCCCACAACATAAATTCCCATGAGCTTAAGTTATAACAAATTTGATCTTTAGAAATCAAATACTTATCGAGGGATATGTCCAAGCATACAATCCCTCCAATAACACTATCGAAATGCTAATTTAGTAATTTTATATTACCTCTTAAGAACAGTAGAATTGGACCCAAAGATCCCCACATTCAACCACACATAATCGATACATGACCTTGACGACTAGAGGAAATTAAGATTGTCGGATAACCACAAATACGCACGGTAGCTCTTCTATAAATTCTCATAAGCAAGGTGGTACATGTAGACCCACTAAAATACTTTAACAACTCCAAGACAACACTAATTATGTCATTTGAAATAACCAAATCTTCCCAATCTTCCCACTCAACCAAGAGAACATCACAGGATTTGGTACCCCTAATCCACCACTAGGGATCCACTCACAAAAGTGAAAACACACGAAAGCATAGCTAGTGAATCATACTCACACTACTAACAACCATCATAAACACTCCGACCATTTACCTTATTATAAGCCACCACTTGTAAATGAATCCTTTCTTAGGTACTTTAACAATCAATAGTAATAAACTTACGACTCAACCCAGGTGTAAGTCCTTTCAAATTCTTAATACCGGATACAATTGATCATTTCTCACCTTGCCAATTCATACCTTAACAAAATACATCACCACGAATGTAGACTCACAATGAAAAATTTGAATTGTAATTTAACCGTATAACACAATCCCCTTATCTATCAACATTAGCTTATACCTTGAAGATTTTTATGAAATCATAGATCTCCGCTTATCATCGATCGCATCTCTATCGATCTTAGAATATCTTTCGCTAACAATTCAATCGCACTTACTACTAAACTCAAAACAATACAAACACTTATCATCACACTCGAGCTAATGTCTCTACACTCCTTTCTCATGTTCTTTCCAATAGTTTTTAACCAATCTGACGGACTTGTTACACTATTACCATAGTCACAACAAAACGAATGAAAATACGCATCTCTGAACCCAATTATCTACCCCTCTAAAGATATCTTTTTAGCCTTTGCAATCAAATACAATATTCTTGCTCTTGCCTCTCTCTTTCATCCCACTATTTTTCTTCATTATAACTCTAGCTCTTTAAAATTCGGTTCAAGTGGTGTCCCACCATCTCTTAAAACTTTCCATACAACCACTTTACTCACTAAGTATTAGAAAACTACAATCTTATTATATAGTTGCATCCCGTCACAATCCATCACGAACTCTTATTACCATTACATTCAGTCAGCCTTGACTATCACTACGACGCCAACATTTCATCAACATGACACCTAAAACTCAAGTATACTCATCAAATTTTAAAGGACTAACCCACTCTTGGTACGCACTTTCTTACTAAAATCTTCAATTTCCTTCACCCAAGTATACTTAATGGAACTTTCTTTATCCATAAGTTTGTCATATGGTATTAATCCACTCCCTTATGGATTAAGATAAAATCATTAGTCCTCATACTACCCTCTTTCTTCTTAACAACCAAGACAGGAGCACCCCACTTGGAAACACTAGGACGGATGAACCCTTTATCAAGAATCCCTTAGATTTGAGGTTTAATCTCTCTCAATTCTGACACCACCGGAATAGACTCAATAAAGGGAGACTCAACCTCAACATCCCAAACATGAGCCAAATAAGCCAAACAACCCTGCCCTACCAGTTTCCTAGCCCGAATGGAGGATATGATCTTAGCTAGCTTAGGCTTGTACACCCCTTCCCACTCTAATCTTTCCCTACCGGGGATCTCTAGAGTTACCGACTTAGTATTACAATTAAGCCCGGTATAATAGGGGGAACAACCAACTCATGCCTAAGATTATTTCAAGTCAGTCATATCCAGCATAACAAAATCAACCCAAGTCTGAAAATCCCTAAACACAACAGGAAAAAAATGATATACAAGGGTGACTATGACTGACTCTCCAACTGGGGTAGAAACATGAATGGGGGCATCAAGTATATCACAAACCACATCAAATCCCAAGGCAATTGAACTAACACGTACGAATAAGTAGAACCCAGATCACACAAAACAATAGCCATCCGGGCACAGACAAGAGTAGCATTAGTGACCACTGCATCACACACATCAAACTCGATCTTGCCCGGAAAAACATAAAACTGATCCCTCCCTGTCCTCTTGACGGGCAGCCTCCTTGCCTGGCTGCACTACTCCTCTACCCGCATTACCATTTCCCCAGCCTCCACAGCCTCGCTGATTTCCTCCTCATATGCCCAGGTTCTCCACAATTTTAACACACTTTTTAACTTATATTCGATCGTTGAACATTGAATTAGATCGCAGGGGTTAGTTCGAGTACGATTCAGGGTCCATAACTGTGACTAGGGGAAACAGGGGAGACATGGCTGAGATTCTGTCTCGCCCTATCCCGCTCTGGCGGGAGAAATCCCGCACTGGCGGTCTTGCCGTGGAAGGGAAATTCCCGCCCTAGCGGCCCTGACGGAAATAGAACCTCTACCAACAATTTATTGGGTTCCTCTCTTTCTAAATTCCACAAAGGTTCCCTGCTATAACACATACATTTTTAGAGAAAAACTCTTTAGCTAGGACAATTATTGTCTACTCCCGATCAACCCAACGAAGTACGCACTTAGAATCCTTTTACATCGTTTCAACACTACCACACACATATCCCCAGGATACACCTAGACTCTCACACGGTTATCAGTTGGTCGCAACACCCATCCAGATTTCTCGCTTATGAACAACATCGTAATTTATCTAGACCCTTGCACCTACTCTCGTGATGACTTTCTTTTCACAACAAGTTTCACGACACTCAAGCAATTACAACTTGCAGACAAGTAAAAATTCTTTAATTAGTTCGTTCTATAAACAACCATCAGTCATGCCTTATACGGTCCCTAAGGCCAGATACCAATTAGAACCTTCTCAGTTCCAATTAACTTTCTTGTGTCCCTTCAGCCGGGACTACGACGTCTAGTTCACCTTGTTGAGATACCAATTAGACTCAACTCATACCACAAGCGACAATAGTAGCTAGCAAGCCCCACAAAACTGTTAATTTCAATCACAGAACTTGGTCGAACCCAATTCTTAACCGCCTCAACCTTTAACTGATGGTAACCAGACCTTAAATCAATCTTAGAGAAGACCGATGCAGCTTTCAATTGGTCAAAAAGGTCATCTATTTGAGGCAATGGATACTTGTTCTGAATGGTGACCCTATTCAACTATCGGTAGTCTATACACATCCTCTCTTGCTAGTGATGGTGTTACCACTTTTGTTGCTCTAGTCCGGACCATAGAGTGAAGGAGGAAATATACTAATTTGTATCACCCAGATACCAATTGGATTCAAGTCATAGCATGAATGAGTAGAAAAAAGTGAGTTTTTCCTAAAGTCCTATAGCCTCTCGAAGAAAAGTACGGACATTATCGTACCGTTCTACAAGACTCAACTAGACTCATTTTGGTAGAATGAGATCAATGAACCTAGGCTCTGATACCAACTTTGGCACGACCAAGACCGTTGTGATTGACACCCACACAAACCCTCCGATGGGAGAACCATTACTATAGCCCAAACAAACAAATTTTATGAAAACTAAGGCATTTAAAGATACAGAAACATGTTTAAATGACTATAAAAAATGGAGTCCCCATAAACTCCAAGGTTTAACAAACAACTAACCAAACTAATGCAGAAATTCAACCCCTAGAACTTGAAAGTCAATGCACCAAAACTCTACTAACGACAAGTCTAAGAACAAGGGGTACAACCCCAAAACTAAACAACACCTTAAACAAATAGTCTGAGTCTGAAAAGAGTGGACTTAAACAAGAAAGATTCACGGCTGCCTGAAAGAACTAGCTCACCATTGAATCCGATTACGCTCAATAGTCACCTAGCTAAGGTCTATCAATAGCCACTTGAAGATGTCCTGTACTCAACAAAGAAAGAGCAAGTGCAGTATCAGTACACAACCACAGTGTACTAGTAGGATCACACGGCTATCCCATTAAGTGTAACATACATTAGTCAATACAATAGTATAATCACATGCACATATCGAGCATATACAATATTATCAACATATACGAACAATGAACAACTTCACGATTCTCACATATCACAGTTATATCAATATAGAGCAACATACTATCTTCCAATATCAATCATCATTAGATATGAACGAACTCATCACAAGTAGATACACAACACAATTCAATGGTACTCTCACGAAACCCAATTCAATGGTCCTCTCATGGAACGCACACCCAAACAGTTAGCTTACCAAAACGTGGTATCCGATCCCATAATTATGCCGAAACGTGGCAATCGATCCCATAGTTGTGCCGGAATATGGAAACCGATCCAAGTTAATTATGCCGGAATGTGGCAACTGATCCAAGTTACTTATGCCGGAATGTGGCAACCGATCCATTCAACACACCACAATAACAATCATAAGTATATCCTCAAGATCATACATTTAAGTCATGATTTCATGGTAACCATCATTTATCTATCTTATTTACAACAAGTGTGATCAATAATGCAACATTCACATACATACATGTATCATAATGAAATAAGAACAAACATACATGAAATAATCATAGAATCACAACCATCACATACCTCGAAACAAGCTTGAAACCCTAATAAACTTGATCCTTTCCTTTCCGGATTCGTTCCGCTTGTTCTTGGTCTACAAACAATCAATATAATATGAGAATCAATAAACAATCACTAATTATCCGAATTACTAACAATTCTATGAACCTTAGATTAAACCCATGATTCCAATTATCCAAATTAGGGTTATTTCCACCATAAAATCTATAACAAAACCCTCCCCCATCAATATTCACCCATTTTATTACGTTATACGGATCAAAAAACGGATTCGGGGAGTGAAAAGCTTATTTTTAGCCTCAAGAATGGTGAAAAATGAGTAGGAGTCGCCTGGGGTTCGTTCCCTAGCTCTAAAAATAAAAAAGTTCATAATAAAGTCGTTTAGGGGTTTATTTACGACTTTAAGTCGCATATGGCCCGCCACAGCGGCACCCACCCTGTCGGCAGAAATCCCGCCCCAGCGGCTTGCACAGAACCAGTGAGCTATTTTAATAATTCCAAGACCCCCATTTCACAACACACCTTTAACCAACGACGCTCATTAAATACCGTTCACGCTAAGATTGATTCCGGGAGTTCTACTCACCCGAATTCAATTTAGTAAAGTCGTACAGATTCTTTAACGACTTATCTAACCAATTATGTAATCAAAATCATAAATAAGTCACCCGATTGTTACCAGATTTCCCTACACCTTCACAACTCTGATTTCGTCCAAATATGGACTAGGTTGGGAAATCCAAAGTTACTACTCAAAAGTTTTTGACCCCAATTCTTTCTCCATTGGATTTTCTCTAACGACCGAATCAGGTCGTTATAAAGACTCAAAGGGCCTTTCTCAAAATACTTAAAAGAATTCTCAAGACTTGACTCTTAACTCTTCCTTGAATTTGAATTATGGATTCAAGGGTTATGATTTGTGGTATGAAGGATATCGTGATGATTAAATGAGTTTCAGATAGTTAATCATAAGATTCAGTAAAAAAAACATTGTATGGGAGCAAGTCTGCACGCGGAGATTAATTATAATATTTGGTCGTGAAATAATTTTTGAAACATTGGATTCCGCGTTCTCTCCGAGATGCGGAGAGGGAAATTCCACTCTGAAGGAACAGGTCCGCGTCGCGGAACTAGTACCTTATTTTCTGCCCGATCTGTTCTTACTCGTTTTCTAACCCCAATTCGCCTAGAATAGAATGGTTTCTTTCCCAAATACTTAGATTCGAATACTCAACTTATGTACACGATAATCTACTCCAAACCACCCTCAATTTACTAAATTTTATCTCAAGAATTCATTAAAACCATCCTAATTCAAGAACGGAAACAATACTTTCAAGAAACAAATCAAGAACTCAAATTCTTCAATTTCAAGAACGAAACTTTGCTGAAAATAACATGATTGGCGTGTGGGTGAATGAACCCAACACTATGAGAAACTCACATACCTCTTAGGGATCAAACCTATGGCAAAAATCCGCAACAAAACTCAAGAATCTCGACGAACGCTTTGATCCTTTCCTCTTTTTTCCTCTTCTTGAACTCTCAACTAAAACCCTAAGCATATTTTAGGATTATAAAACTGAACTAAACCATTTTAGACCCCTAAAACCTTACTAAAAATGAATTATCTCTGCTTAGGCATGGAAAAGACCAAAATACCCCTCACTACTTTTGGGTAAATTTTCTTAACTGGACAACTTGACTTCAAAAGGGGATATCTCACTCATCTAAGCTCGAAACTTAGCAAACTCGGTGGCGTTGTTAAGATAATTCGAAGACCTTTCATTTTATAGCTTATGAGCCACCTAACTCATCTTGTACTAAAAGTTATGGTCGTCTGAAATTGACCTAAACTTAAGGAACTTACGAATAACTTGAACGAATTCTCTTTAGTTTTTTTTGGAACTCAGGGTGCAACACTAGTGACCTTAACACTCAAGAAATTTCAAATTCCTTGGTAAAATCCTACTCACAACGAAGGATGATTCGAGTCTTAGTTCAAAAAATTTATGGGGTGTTACACTAACAATAGCCATACAATATCACATCTATATGCTAATAATATTTTGCCTTAATTATCAAACAACATCTACGTATATCAACATAAAAAAATGGTTAAGGATTTCTCCATACCTGGAGGCCTTCTTTTCTTTGTTTCTCTTTGTGCACCTGTGTCGTTTACACAAGTGTAGTTCTTTTCTTACTTCTAAATCTTTAGGGAAAATAATTATGGACTACTAAATAAATAAATATTAATTCCTAATAATTTCTTCATATACATGGGCCATGTGGTAAGGGTATTAAATAAACTATGGACTTGGCCCAATAACCACCAACTAATAAAAATTAATTATTTAATAAATATCCATCGACTAAATAATCCCAGTTAAACGAATCGTTTAAGATTCCCATTTAAATTTTATGAAAAGGTTCTTGTATGAAAGAAATAAATCTAGTACTCAAATGGACTGATGGGTCGTTACATTATCTAGCACTAAAAACTATGTTCATCCTCGAACATAAAGAAGGAGAAGGAAGAATAACTAACTTTACCAAACGTTTGGGTTATGATCTTCCAATCGTTGTTCATCTCTCAAAGTGAGCTCCTCCTTAAGACCATTCCATCAAGATTAACTGCTAAGAACCAAATCAGGAGTGATTATCAAGCCACAGACTAACCCATAAACTCAATCTAAACTGAAACCCACAGGACCATAACACAACCATCATGACAAAAACATATTCTCATATAACCAAGATAACGTTCTGAATCAATACTGGCTACAACTAGAAGTGAACGTGATCCAACCACCACACACTCATAATGCACAAACCATCACAGATCTTATCAAGATTTCCTTTCCATAACACAATCTTTTCACGAGTTTAAGCTATAAAAATTGATCTTTAGATATCGGATACTCATCAAAAGAGAATCAAACTTATCTAACCCAAAGAAGAAATGATTCAGTAAACACCCAACAAGCGATACACTTGAAAATGCAGAACCTCTAACAACACTCCTAGACAATTGTAACTCTTCATAGCTCTTATATAAGTTCTCATAAGCGAAGTTGTGTGTGTAAACTACTGGTATACTTCAACTATCCCAAACAACACCAAATCTACCATACTAAAACGACCAAGTCTTCCCAAGGATCCTACCCTATCAAAAGGACATAAAAGGATTGGTACATTCGATCCACCACTAGGGATTCACCCATAGATGTAGAAACACATGTGGACATATGAAATGAATCATACTGCAAATCATGTCGGAAATGAAGTAGGTGGTCACAAAAGAATGTACGGAACCAAGGTCAAATAACACAAAATACTCTTTTCATAGTGTCCATACCAAATATTTTCATTCAGTTGACTCTATCTCTTTGATTTTTAGCTACCCACAATCAACCGGTCTTATCCCCATTACGATCCTACCCAAACTCAATGTATCATACCTCACATACTTCTCATATTACTCCACTTAAGTCAACCATCTTAATACTAACAAAACATCATAACCATTCTAGTCGTTTACCTTACTCTCAAACTTTCACTAGTATCAAAGTCTTTTAAGCAAACACATTGTCGCCTTCAAAATTTCGGAACCATGGCTCCCTTTATTTTCATTTAAGCATTCCATGACAGATAGGAGTCACACTTAAGACTGATAGAACTAATTCAAAATCTAATAGTAATTTTCCATCGAGCTACAACGATTGAATCACACCCAAAGTTAACTTCACACAAACTTTCATATACAATATTTCAACTACCATTCCATACTGTCACATAACTCATTCTATAACTCATAGAAATCCTTGGTCACTCAAATTATTTTGTATACTATAAGCTTATAACCTCTATTTACCATCCAGTGGCTATGCAATGCATCACAACAGTCTGTGTAGTCTCATCAATAGGGTAGCATCAATCTAACTTGAAATCCTTAATAATCATGTAGAATTGTATCATAGCATATAGTGCATCCACAAGTCAATAACACCTCAGATTCGAAAAAGTGCAAAGCAACAATTTTCAGAAAGGTGCAGGTGCCAATTGACGATGGCCAACCACGGCCCGTGGTAGGGACCACGGACCATAGGTGTGATCCATAGTTGGTCACCCTAGCCTTGACTCAGAAACACAGAACCACAGCCTGACCAACGGACCATCAGTCAAACCATGGTCCGTGGTTGAGGGTCTGTGGTACATGACCCCAAATTTCTAGTTTCTGAATTGAACGACGGATCGACAGGACGAGCCGTCGGTCCCATAGGTCAAGGTCCGTAGGTTACAGGGTCGGCAGTTATTTTAGGGTAGTTGGGTATTTTCCTAATTATCTTATTCATACACTACGTCATTTTTCCTATGTCTAAGACCCTTATATAAGTGTTTTCAACTTCTGATGTTTAAAGACGTAATGAACTGACACTAGTTTGGTTAAAGTGCCATACGATCGCGTGTAGTGATATAACCCAACCAAGGGTTGGGATCGTTCCCACAGGGAGTGGTTTTGAGAATTAATAGAAAAATAAAATTTAGTTATAATTAATCATAGCTATCCCCATTATCGAATATAAACATACTAAATCTAAAGGGGTGACAAAAGCATCAATTATCAATAGGGGGTTTTGTAGTAAAAAAAATAGCAAAAATATACGAAAATGAGATAGGGAGACGGGATTCTTGGGATATGATAGGAATACGGGATAGACTAAATTATCGCGTACATGCTTTTGACAGTAAATTGTTGAGTATTTGTGACTAGGCTAGACTATAGTAGGGGTAAATTCTCTCTCGAGCAACTTACCCCGAATCAACTCAGTTTCTCTCGAACACCGATTTGCTGCATTAAGCACAGCCTCCGTCTTAGTCCATTCACTCTCTCGAGATGAATGTGTGGGAGAAGGACTAGGATTCACTCTCTCGAGCTGAACCCATGTCGACCCAATACCACCGGCTATCATCTTAGTAGTCTTGGTTTTACAACCTCTCTCTCGAGCAAGCCAAAAACACTAAGATGAAATGGTATTTGCAACTACAATTCCATTAAGTTCATACACAACGACTAAATGAAATCACATCTAAACAACAAATAATCCATCAACAAGCAAGACCCAACAGATAATCTAACCCATATTCACAAAATCACACCCTAAGAATTGGGGTTTTAGCTAGACATGTAAAAGAGATAAAAATTTATACCAATATTAGTTTCCATCAACTGGTTATGAAGAATTAAGTATTAAAACACGTCAAGAGTGAAGAATCTTCAAGACCCAAGTCCAATTTCTTGGAGTTGAAACCCTTTGAATCTTCAAGGTCTTAGAACAAAGTCTCCAAAACCCTCTAAAACTTAGACTCTCTCAAAAACTATAAAAAAAAAAATGTTCTAATAATAATAGTGATATGATGTTAAGCTAGAAATTTAAACAAGTATTTATAGTGTTTGAAAATTTGTGCTACAGCGGATCACTCGACGCAGTTAGTCAGGATCGCCGATACACTCGGTGATCCACCTTTTGGTCGATTTCATCGCCTTTTTTCTTTAGCCTTCAGCCTCTTCACGCTTTGAGTTGTTGAGCAATATGGTACCGCTTCGCGGAACTACTCGGCAACACGCCGACTGCTCTATTTCATCTCCAACTTGATCTTTCCCTTCAGGGCTCAGCACACTGGAATAAAAGGTGATCTCCAGGCCGATCGGCGACTCGCCAACTGGGCTTGGCGATCCTCAGGCCTTCATTTCTTCGTTCTTTTCAGCCGCTTTGTTCCTTCTTGCCAAGTAGTGTCCATGCTTTGCCTCAAACTCTAAATACCTGAAACTTAAGGGTTTTCATCAGATATTGAGACAAAATATGCATTTGAGGACACTAATTCTATCAAAATATAGCCCTAAATGAGTCCAATTTGTGGAATCATCAACACCCACAACTTAAACTTTTGCTTTTCCTCAAGTAAAACTCAAGTTCAGCAGTTCAAAAAGGACGTCTCAAACAGTGCTACACAAGACTCGATCATGAATGTACACAACAAGACTCAATTTAGTCATGCCAGGATCAACTGTGTACCCAAACATTCAAGTTGTGACATACCATTGCCAAAGATTCTCACGCTCGCAATACTTACTTCAAATGCAAGTTCAATTTTAACAAAAGTATTTGAATGCCCTCACACAAAGGATGATTCCATGCTCACACACAATGGTTTAATCATTTAAAGTTCCGGAATTAAATGCAAAACTCACACTCAAAAAGAAGAACATTATGCATACTTTCACCCATAGGTTTGCCCGTATTTTCCAATTGACATTTGTTTTAGCTCAGTCAAGATCAAAAAGGTTTTTACAAGGCATGTAATGGGGATGGGTGCTAAGGTATGGTCATTTAGGCTCAATGACTTTCATCCTCCTCAAATGTGGTGCTCACAACATTTCCTTTCCTCTTCATTCATCATTTTCTTTAGTGCTCATAAGTCATCCTATCATTCACTTCCCATGGATTGTTTGGGAACCCCATTTCTTTTGTACTTTATTCCACAACATTTCTTTTTCATTCTTTTCTTCTCTTTTTCTCTCTTTATTTTGTATGGAGGGGTTCCATTTTTCTCAACACCATGGGGTGATGTGAGGCTAAAAATACATATTTTTAATCATTATTTCCTCACATTTATTATTTATATTTGTCCTTTTTGAGCATTAATTTGATGAATTGTGTATTTTATTTGTAGGATTAAATTGGTGGAAAATTGGAGAAGTTTGGAGCTAAAACGAATTAAAGATTGAAGGTTCAAGAAGGAAATCAAGCATGCAGCTTAATGGATTAAAGTAATAAAATATTATATTTATATAAAAGGGGCATATTGCGAATTGCAAAAGATTTAAGTTGAATGAATAAGCTGCCACGTGGTAGTCTCTCAATGCGCTGACAAATTGATAAATGGCGGTGCAGAATCAACAAATTCATTGAGGTGGCACTACTGTTCATGCGGCAAAAAAGAAAAAGGAATCCAATTCCTTTTGGTTTTGGATTCCTAATTTGTTTGGACTCAATTATTTTATTTAGGGTTTCCTACATCTATAAATAGCGCATGGAAATAATTATTTAAGAAGGCCAAGAACCAAGATACAAGAGAGAATATAAATTTTCTTCTAGCTTAGGAACTTTAGAAGAGCCGCCGTGGAGGCCGGAGAATTGTGGTTTATTCTTTCTTCTCCTTTATTAGTTATTTGTATTTGTGATTAATAAAAGATAGTTTAGCTATTGTTCTTAACTTTTTATAATTAACACAAGCATATTTATTTTAATAAATTTTGATTGTGTTTTTGAGATAATGAGTAGCTAACTTTAATAACTAGGGTTGTGGGATCCATGAGCGATTAACAAAGTATGAATAGTAAATAAGCAATTCTTGAATAGTGTTTTGCATGCATTGATAATTCTTTCGTTC
>JAJOOR010013703.1:0-21575 GCA_036250505.1 Solanum acaule | reverse complement strand
TAAGTATTAGTTACATGACTAAATATTAAAGGAAATTAAATTAGGTTATGTATTTTAATTGTCTAAACCAATGTAAAACTAAAGAACAAATATTCAATATTATTGTCGTGTTGAATTGATTTTCTTTTTGCATTAGTGTTAATTTGATTTTGATTTAAGCTTTATTATAATTAGCTAATTACCAACATCTGTGGACTATAATATTTATTGGCCCATTCATAATTCTAAGTTTCAAACTTGAAATAATATATTAAAAGATAAAAACTATGAAAGTATAAGAAATATTTAAAAATTATATCAAAGTAAATATTTTTATGTATAAAATAAAATTTTAAAATTATATATATAATGTCGGGTTGGTTTTTTTTAGTTAAAACCAAACCAACCCAAATATAGTCGGGTTTTTTTTTTCAAAACCAAACCACTAGTCTGATTTTTTTTTCGGGTTGACTCGGTTTGCGGTTTGGTTTGGTTCGGTTTTCGGTTCAATTTTGTACACCCCTACCTACACTTGAACTTCATTGTGTTTTCTTTCCATCCTAGGATAATACTCACCCTGTCCAATAATAGATATTCATTATTAACTTGACACAGGATCAATAAGCAATAAATAATAGAGATAATTTATCATATCACCCTTATTAAATATAAATCATCCAAATATAAAAAAACGAATATTATTTAGTAGCAAGGATAAAATAGACACAAGATAATAAATAATTAATCGATTTTATAAACTAAATAAATATTATTGAACACCCAAAATTATATAGTGAATAACTAAAAATAGACCAAAGAGAGTAAATATCCAAGGACCAAGACACTAAAAATAGTAGAATGGTAGATGAAACTTATAAATCGGTAACTACCTACCGTAAATTAGATTGCAACATGGAAAAGATGAAAACTGACAAAGTAATTTAAACATTTATAAATAATAGTCACAATTTATCTGTTTTATATTTAGTCCGTCCCAAAAAGAATAACACATTTTATATTTAGTAACATTTCAACTTTCAAATGTCTATTTTGCGCTTAATAAAATAATTTATAACAACACAAACATATATCACTTATTTTAGACCATAAATTTCAAAAATCTTTTTTTTTCTTAAACTCTATGTCAAGTCAAACTAACTTATATAAAATGAGATGGAAAAAATATTAGTTTATTTTATGGTACTAACTTTTTGCTTATTTATCCAAGTTTAATTGCACGCGTTGGCATTGATACCATCATAAATAATAAATATAGCATTCACTAAACAAAATAATAGTGATACTCTTGGAAGAAAATAATGACAATAAGATTTATTTCAATTTTATTAATGTAGAGAATTATCCTTGTTCCATGTTATTCATATCTTCATTCATGGACCAACAATTTATTTGTCCTTCACTTATTTCCACATCTTCAATAATTTTTCATAACATTATTGTGGGGCAATTCTATTATTGTGGGCCAATAACAGTCAGAAGATAAGTAGGGTTCATTTACCATTGCCTCAAGGACCCCACCTCTAAGAGGACAATTATTTTTCTTGCACTCCCAGGGAAATATAATACTCCGTTGTCCCAATTTATATAATATACTTTTTGTTTTAATTAATATAAAAAATAATATTATTATTTTTATTTTCATTTTCATTATTTATATGTAAATAAAAATGTAAGTAATGCGGTTAAGTTACTATTTAAGTGTATCATTTGGTTCGGTTCAGTTATGAGGTTTATCGATTTAATTTATTGATTATCGATTTGTAAACATGCTAACCCATTATGAAAAAACCTCAAACCATTAAGAACTGATAACGTAATAACAAGAAAATCAAAATCGTTATTAGTTAAATATTGAACCTATTAAATTTAAATCGATCATAAATCAATCCCTCGTGGCACACACGTATTTGTAGATATACGTACGCACATATATAGACTTGTAATTTTATAAAATATACTTATTAGAATGATGACATTATTTATATATATTATTAATTGATTTTTAGTTATCACATTATCGATTCTTAACAATTTGAATAAATGAAAACATAATTAACAAAACTATTTTAATAAATAATGGAGAAGGAACATTAATGTGTTTTTATAAGTGCACCTTTTTTACATGATCCTTGAAAGACTCGTGTTAGCATGAGCCTTGCAAGGCTCATTCTGACATGTCATGTCGATATAAGCCTTAAAATCTACCATTTAGCAGCATCCATCTTTTCATTCAAATATTACCCTTTTGATTTGATCTTCAATTTTCGTTGCCTTTTTAAAAGTTTTGTTCAATTTTTTTGCTATTTTAACTCTGGACTCCTCCGCAGAAGGGATGGAAGGAGTACTAGAAATTTGTCTATTTCCTGATTCAGCCAAATTTGACTGTCTGAGACAATTATCAAAACTGAGAGGGCTTCTTTGATTTATTAACATTTTCTTCCAAATATCAAAAATGGAATAAGAAATCTTGCCTACTAAAATAGAGATATCATTATATGAGTGTATAGAAAATTTCATTTATTAAGTGGGTTATTAAATTAATCTATTGTCATAGAAGTTGAGATGTCACCTTGTTGGACTTCTACTTCCCAAGTTGCCAATTTCCATTTTGTAAATGCTTATTTATTATCCTCTAGCGCCGCAGATTTTCAATACAAATGATTTAGGGGATGTAGGGATTTTAATTTATGTATTATTGCATAATTTTAATTTTAATTTTTTGTTATTTGACTATATATATATATATATATATATAATTTTTAATTATTTAAAGTGTGCTATTTTGATCCTTAAAGTTAACAAAAGTTAATTATTAAACAAAATGATCATTTTAAATTATATAAAATAAATTTAACGGTTGGTGATTCTAAATGTTTGAGGAATTATATGGATAAATTTTTTTGAATTAAATGTTAAATTTTTAAAGACTAAAAGTTGTTATAAGGACACAATTGATAGCCTTAAGGAGTATGTCCACCTACTAAATCTATTCAAATGTAATTGTATTTGACCTTGATTAGTAACCATTGAAAAAGAGAGAAAGAATGAGTGGCTAATGAATAAAAAAACAAAGCAAACAAAGAAGCAAATAGTATCAATTTATATATTTAAAATAATCATTCTAATTGTATATTTTTTAAAATATATAAAATATAATTCTATATACATAATTCCACAAGCATTTAGAATCATCAATCCCTTATTTTATTTTATACTAGTATAATACGTACCCGCGCAAACGCGCGGATATTTTAAAATGAATAATTTTGTTTAAATTAAAAATAACTAATACAAATTATCCGACGAGGCATATTATGTGTAATTATAGTTATCTTGAAATTCAAATATTTTAGAATTTCAAATTTCAAATAAATAATTATATCATATATTTTAAAATTGCAATTTTAAACTGAAACTAATATTATGAATAGTCTTAAATTTGCTAAATAACTTATAATTGTGATGTTATTTAGGATAGAATTTAATAATAATAATAATAATAATAATAATAATAATAATAATAATAATAATAATAATATTGAATTAATAAATAATCTTCTTATTTTAAATTTATATAACACACTTTATTTTTTTAGTTATTAAGAAAAAAGAATGACACATTTATTATTTGACAAATATTTAATTATACTATTAGTATTTTATCTATGTTGGATCTCAATTATTTGCAAAAAAAATTCATAAAAGTGTACTTATTTTTTTAAAACTTTTATTGGGTATATTGAAAATTTGAAAAGTCTTTCCATATTTCTAGAACTTCATGCCTAGTTAAAATACATCACATATATTAGAATGGAGTAAATAACAATTATCACCATATTTTCTAACACAATATACCTGAAAACTTTACAAAATAAAGAAAATTAATTATGTATTTGAATGATTTTTAAATAGCATAATTGGATACAACCAACTCAAAAATATAACACTGTTAAGGTGAATTTATGCTCCTTTGTTATCAACCAAATATAAGACCCCTCTGTGAAAAAAAAAGAAAAAGGAACATGACATATTTATTAATCACGTATCTTAAAAAAATAAATTTAAAATTACTCAAAACAATTGTACACATGCATTACACATATTTCCTTGAGTTACTATTTTGTTTTGTTCTTACTTTAATATATGCATAGAAAGTGTTAGAAAAAAAATCCACTAAAATTATTATCTCATTTGCTTGACCATATTTGTTTTGTTACTTTATTAGATCATTTGATTACAGAGTTTAATAGTTATTTGAAATAAGTACAAAACATAAAAACTTACAACTTACAATAAAGATATTAATATTTTTTTAAAAAAATTAAGTTATCAAATAAAAATAAATGTGAAAAGTGCAAATTCTCATAAAATAATGACTTTGAATTTCCTTTAATATATGCATAGAAAGTGTTAGAAAAAAAATCCACTAAAATTATTATCTCATTTGCTTGACCATATTTGTTTCGTGCAAGCCGCTTTGGCGGTGGTTTTGGTTGCTCTGGTGGGGCCGTTGTAGAGGGGTAAGGGTCGCTGTGGCGGGCCAGACGCGACTTAAAGTCATAAATAAACCCCAAAACGTCTTTGTTCTGCACTTTTCGGTTTTTAGAGCTAAGGAACGAACCCCAGGCGATTCTTGACAGTTTTCCACCATTTTTAAGGCTAAAGGTAAGATTTTAACTCCCTAAATCCGTTTTTCGATCCGTAGAATGGGTAATTATCGATGGGGGAGAATTTTGATTTAGAATCTCTGGTGGAAAAAGTCCTAACTCTGGATATTGGGATCATGGGTTGATCTAGGGTTCATATAATTGTTAGTAATTCGGGTAATTAGTGATTGTTTATTGATGTTATGATTTTTTGTAGACCAAGAACAAGCGGAACGAATCTAGAAAGGGAAGGATCAAGTTTCTTAAGGTTTCAAACTTGTTTCGAGGTAGGTGATGGTTGTAATTCTATGATTGTGTGATGTATATTTGTCTTGCTTCATTATGATACATGTATGTATGTTGATGTTGCATTATTGATCACACTTGTTGTAAATGAGGATATGTAATTGATGAATGTCACGAATCATGACTTGATTGTATGATTATGAGAATGTACTTGTGATTGTGATTGTGGCTTGTTGAATGGATAGAGTGTTGCGTTCCAACACACTAACTTGGATCGGTTGCCACGTTCCGGCATAATTATGGAATCAATTGCCACGTTTTGGCATAATCATTGGATTGGGTACCACATTCTGGTATGCTAATTGTTTGGGTTTGGGTTCCATAAGAGGACCAATGACTTATCATAATTGTGTATCTTGAGAAATGTGAAGTTGTTCGTTGTTCGTAAATGTTGATAATATTGTATATGTTCGATATATGCATGTGATTATATTGTTGTATTGATTTATATATGTTACACTTAGTGGGATAGCCGCGTGATCCTACCAGTACACTGTGGTTGTGTACTGATATTGCACTTGCTCTTTCTTTGTTGAGTACAGGGCATCTTTAGGTGGCTATTGATAGACCTCATCTAGAAGATCAGTGATCGCTTCGAATTCAAGGGTGAGCCTTTTTGTCGCCATGAGTTCTCTTTTCGTCTATGTCCACATTTCAGACTTAGACTTTCTACTTAGTTGATAGCTCATTAGTTTGGGGTTGTAACCCTTCTTGTTTAGACTTGTTGAACTTTAGATGTTTTGGTACATTGACTTTCAGGTTCTAGGCATTACTTCCGCAATGTTAGTTTATTCTAATTAGACTTTTGTTGGAGTTTATGGGAACTCTATTCTTTCCTTAGCATTTAACTTGCTTCCGTAACTTAAATGCCTTAGTATTTTTCATTTAGTTGGTTAGCTAATTAGCATGAATGGTTCTCCCACCGAAGGGTTAGTGTGGGTGTCAATCACGATGGTCTGGGTCGTGACATAGAGACTTTAAAATTTCATAAAATTTCAAAAATCAAGTTCAAATTAGACTTATCCAATTTCTACATGCACAATGATAATTACAAAAGTAGACATAGACATAATTCTCCATTGAGTACATATATGAAAGTGTTTCTCGTCGATCTGATAGAATTTTCAATAGATCTACCAAATAGAAGTAGATTCCATAGAAAGATACCCATATTTATTCTTTCATGATTATTATTCAGACATGTTCAAACTTGACATCAATAACATATAAATTACTAATTACTACCTAAATAATCTGCATACAACCACCATTATATATGTATTACTCATTACTTCAAACACTGAAGATTAATTGTCATAAACAAATGTAATATAAAAAACAACAGGGAAAGCAAAAAATGTTACCATGTTCAAGTGGTTGAATAAATATAAGAGAATATGAAATTCTGAAATTAGTAGATTCTCTTAAGAAGATTGTAAGTGATAAGAGTTAAGAATAGTTCTTGCTATTTAAATACTATGTTATATGGTTGGTTTTTTTATAAGGATAAGATAAGATTAGTTTCTTATCTTTTAAATTTTAAATTAGTTAGCCAAAATTTAAAAACTTACGTTTGGATATTAATTTAGATAACTACCATTTTTTAAAAATAAATTCAAAATGGATAGTTAAATTAATTTGTTTATAAAAAAATTATTAATTGTTTAATTATAAAAAAGAGTCCTAAAAGTCTTTTTTAATTGTTTGATTTTGTTTTTAAAAAATAAATTTTGTTCTTATCTTTCTATTTGTAACTGTTCATTTTTTTATTTACCGATTCGGGATTTAAATTACTTTTTAATTATAAAAACTGATTTTAAAAATAAAATAGTGATTCGTTATTTAAAAATATTTATCATTGTAAAAAATATTTTTAATTAGTGGCCATTTTTGCTTTTTCTTTATTTTTAATAAGAGTTAAAAACTTTAATTTTTACTTATTGAAAATGGTTGATTCACAACCGTTTTTGATTTTTTTTTTCATTTATACTTTTTAATTTATTATCTTTCTAAAATTTTGTTATTTAAAAGTTTTTTTTGTTTTGCTGCCATGTGTCATTAATTTAAAATTATTTTATCAATTAAACAATAATTTATTATTTAATTCTATTACATGTAATTAATTTTAATTATTTAAAAAATCTATTTTTTGTGGTGCTGACACGTGTCACTTTTACTTCTCCTATTATATATAGATAGATATTTTCAAATAATCATCTTGTTAAATAGTTAACTTTTATTAACTTCAAGGACTTAAATCACAAACTTCGAATAATGAAGGTTAAATGTGCATAGTCAAATAACACAAAAACTAAAACTGAAATTATACAATAATATAGTGATTAAAACTGTTATTTACCCAATGATTTATAGAGAACTAATTATTCCAAAATCAACTATTTTCTGTTTCAATTTATTTGTCTTAAATTTATTTTAATTCATATAAAAGAATATCATGTTAGCTGGGAGAGGATTACAAGATGGGTGATGAATCATCATTGAGCTATTATTGAAAAAGTTCAGGTAGCCAACCAACTAACCTACTAAAGTACCCCAAATATGTTTCTTTTCTTTATTGGAGAATTTAGTTTGAACTTTTCGTATGAAATGTTTAAGATCATAAGATTAAAAAATATTTGGTACATTTTATGTATCATTAATTTAAGATCACAAGAGTAAAAAATCTCTTTTACCTTCTTAAATTATATGTCAAATCAAAATCAAAAACAAAAGTACTAGATACGAAATTTTTTTGCAATGATAGAGGCACAACCAACAATAGTTGTGTAAGACTCAATTAATTGTTTGACACTTGAATAATGAGTCCATTTCTTTACCTTTTTATCATCTCTCTTTCACTTACCCCTCTTTTCTTTCATTTTCTTACCTTTTTTATTCCTAATAAATATGTTTTACACCATTTTTTTAAGCAGTTGATATATTTAATAAAAATATTAATAAATATATTTCTTGTAATAATAACTAAAAACGTAAATAATCTTATTATCCAACATTTGTAATAACATCAAATTAACACAAAAAAATTAATGTTTACAATTACAAACATTTTTAAAAAAAAAATCAAATTAATTCAAATTTATTATTACGTTGCCTTTTTTATTTTGTTTTAGTTTATATATCTATAGTAATTTTCTTAACATAGATTATCAACTATTTTCTTATTTTTAGTTATAATATTTTTAAATACTTAATAGGAAAATACTGGTAAAATATATTATAAGTGAATGTGAAGAAAAATGAATTCTAATAATAATGATAATAATAATAATAATAATAATAATAATAATAATAATATAATTATAATATAAAGACTGACTGGTATTATAATAATAACAATAGATTTTGTATGAAACCGATTAATTCTTGTAGAATAAATTAAGTATTTTAAGTTTTAATACAAAATACTTAAACGTTGCTCTGTGATCTGCCTCACCCCCTGTATTTTTTTAAAACGTTTATGTTATTGTCGCCCCCCTATCCTGTTATGTTCCATTGTAATTCTTATGTTTAAATATGATTATGCTGAAAAAAAGTATAATTTAAAAACAAAATCAGAACAAACAAATAATATTCGGTTTATATGCTGAAGTAAATTAATTTGTATTTTTAGTTTATTTGATTCTATTAAAAGATAGTATTAAATAATAAAATTATTTGTAATATTAACAGTTTTAAGTGTTTAAGTCATTTTAACAGGAAATGTGTTTATTTTTATTTTTTTAAAATCAAATATTAATTATTTAATCATGTAATTGAGAATTAGATATTTGTTAAGAGTAAAAAAAAAAAAAGAAAATGAAAGAAAAGAGGAGTGAATGGAAGAGAAGTGGTGAACATGTAAAAAGTAAGAAAATGAATCCACTATCCAGAGTATTAAAAACATAATGTAGCCCTCACAACTGTTGTTGATTGTGCTTTTACCATGTTAAAAAATTTCAAATTACAACCCTATATGCACAATTTTATCGTGTCTGCAAAGCTTCTAATGAAATTTATAACCATACAATATAAATGGTTAGAAAAGGGCCCCAAAATATCCAACTATAACTATAAGTACATCTAAGGAGTACTAGACATCTCTATTAGCAGCTTCAAATAAGAGTGGATCTCATTTATGTTTTGTTAATTTACTATAACAAGTGAAATTACACTATTAGTGAATTATATAATTAATTTCTTTGTTTTTAACTTTGTAGAAGATGTGTCATTGAAGAAGGGTAAAGAAAGTGTCATTTTGACCAGTATTTTAAAAGATTTTGTTGGGACTCATTTTGGGACTCGCCCTGGGGCGGGACTCTAACAAAAACGCCTTGAGACTCAAGTGTGGAGATTAGTTCTGTAAGACTTACGCTCTAAGCGCCCGCTTGCACACTTTAAACACGCCCAACACCCAACGTTCGGGGCTCGCCTAACAGATCTTACACAAATTATGTGTTAAAATCTTTAGTTAACATTGTTGACCCTCATAATTCTTGAATAAATGAATGATACTTAATATTTTTAAAATCTATAGAGATAAGAAGATTGAGAGTAACTCAAATAACTAGTTTGTAGTATCACATTTTTACTATTTGGTAACATTGTAAAGGTGATTATATGTAACATTTCTTTTAAATGTAGCGAAATTTTACTTTTTCTTACTTATCATTGGTCTTCATGGTATTGTCATATGTCTCAAAACTATCATATTTTATTTAGCTATTTGAAAGTAATTTATTTTTATTCATGATGTAGTGATATTTTTATTATAATACTATTATTGATTAATTTCTTTTAGGGGGGTAAATTGTATAGTATGATATTTTCTTTTAGAAATAATGATTCTTTTATTATTTGAAAAGTTAAGATATTAAATTATTTATACTTGTATAATCATGTTAGAAGTTTTATTTTTTATGAGTTTCCCTAATCATGTTTGTAATTATTTCAAACTATTGATATATTTTTATAATTTTGTGCTATTATATTATTATATTATATTGTAAATTAAAACTTTAAAGATCCATAGGGCTTATGCCCCACGTCTCGAGGCTTATGCCTCGCCCTATACTAAGTAAAACGCCCCGCCTCACGCCCCTGCCCTTTAAAACACTGATTTTAACTAACATTTTAGGATGTATTTTTTCATCATATTGATATGCAAAAAATTGCAATTTATAGTACTTTTCGTATAGTTTTTGAATATCTTATTTTTTTTGTTTAAGATATCTAATTAATGTAATCTAATTTTATTTTGAAATTAGTCAAATTGACTTTTAAAAAGCGCAACATGACAATTAAAAATGAACGGAAGAAAGATAAATTTAACCTGTGAAAATGCTAAAAAAATAATAATTTAAAAAAGGATTATGATTCAAATATGTGACCCACTTGGATTCTCGTTGTCCTAGAAAACCTCAAACATGTAGGTGAATTGATTTTCAATTAATGAAACACTTCGGTAAAAAAAAAAAAATTGGAAGAACAATCCCACCGACATCGATTTTGGAGATGAAATTCCCACCTTACCAAACCTTAGTGTTTTCTTTTGAAATGTTCTTTACATTTTGAGCAACAATATTTCTCGGTTTCATATTAGTTGATTATATTTTATTTTACATTGTGCTTAAAAAATCATAAATAAGAAGATAATTTTACTAATTCACCTCTTAATTTTTTTTTTGGAACTTTTACAAACAATGTGAATTCTTTTAAAAAGAATAAATTGCAAGAATAACATATAAAAGATTAAATTTTTTTTTATTTTGTAAGTTGGTGAACAATTAATATGAGATTACTATTTTTAATATAATGATCAACAAATATGGGGAAGAGAGAATATTAATCAAAATATTTGGTTTTAGGTTTTTGGATATTTAATTCCATCAAGTGTGAACTCCTAATTTAGGTCTAAAGAAGCATGTACTCGACTAATTAATATGCTATCCACATAAACTAGCTAGTACTACAATTATGATTCCTTTAAGTAAAACAACCAAAACATAGATTATATTCTATCCACTTGAAGTTTTACAAAAAGGGGAAAAAAAATTGGGTTAACTCCTGCAGTCTTTTTAAAACGACACAAAAAAGATTATTTATACATATATCCACAACAAGGTAAAGAATGGTTTAGTAAAAATGTTTAAAGTTTGGTTGTTTACTTGTTTTTTTTATCAATTCATTATTATCTCCAATTATATTGCTTAGTTTAATTTGGAAATCACATGTCACACAATAAAGATCATGGGTGATCTCTTCGTAAATGGGAACAATAAATTCTACCAGGTTGGTTGGTTTCAATTTAATTCCTTCCATTAATTGTGCTCACGCTTAGCAATTCCTCCTCTTTTTATTTTTCTTTTATATATAATGATAGTATCTGGATCACCTTACATATTTTTGAATATATATATATATATATAAAATACAATAAAAGATGACACCGCTTCGAAAGGTCATGTATACGCCACTAGTCAGATTCATGTCTGTACATCAACTATTTAATTACTTATTTCCTATATTTCTTGCCAGCAAAAATACTGGATAACTTTGTTCTAGACAAATTTCACTTTTAACCAAAAGAGAGAGTTATGTTTCACAAACAGAGAAGTGATAATTTATGTGTAAAACTTACACTCCCAATAGTTTAAATAGGAAGCTAAAAAAGTATAGTTTAAATATGAAATTTATAATCTCAATATATAATTTAAGTATAGAACTCAAAAGAAAGTATAATTTAGATATGAAATCCTCTAGTTTAAGTATCAAACTAAAAAAAATAGTACAATTTAAATATGCATCTGACACTTCATTCTTACTAAATGGTTTATTACATTGTGATGGAGTGGTAAGTACTCCTTCATCCTTAACTAAGAGGTATTTGGTACGAAAGTGGTTTTGTTAGAAAACGTTTTACCCTCAATTTGAGATTCAAATTTAATCGGACTCCAATATAGGAATCGAATATCGGGTGAAAAAAAATACTCCCTCCGTTTCATAAAGAATGACCTGATTTGACTTGGCACGGAGTTTAAGTAAATAAATAAGACTTTTGAATCTTGTGATCCTAAATTAAAGTTATGTCAAATGTATAAAATTGTCCTTAATCTTGTAGTCTTAAACATGCCATGTGAAAAGTAAAAAACAAAATATTACCAAAAAAAGAAAAATGTCATTCTTTTTGAAACTGACTAAAAAGGAAAGGATGTCATTCTTTGTAAAACGGAAAGTATATATTACCACATGTTTTGCCTCTATTGTGATTTAGACCCCTTTGGTTTCATGATTTTCAGCTCGATCTTGTTAATCGTTACGTCCATTTCATTTATCAGTAGGCCAAATGCAATTCATCCATTAATTCTGTTCACGCATCAGCTACTGCAGTAAGATGCCGACGATTAATGCTTTGCAAGACAACGCATGTGATGTCTCTGTAGTGGACCACACCTTTGGGTTAAAAGAGGATAGTTTGGTGAGAAAATGACATAAATAGTCCCTCAACTATAGGAGTGATTTAAAATGATCTCTAAACTATATATTTAACGGATTTAGTTTTTTAACTATTCAAAAATTTGTCAGTTTTGATCCCTTAACTATACACTTATCGATTTTAGTTCCTTAACTATAAATTTACCGATTTTAGTCCTTTAAGTATTCAAAAACTTATCAAGCTTGGTCTTTGTCCATTTTTTTAATACAAATAACTTAGGTTTATATTAACATAATCTATGCCTCGAGAAATTAAATCCTTTAACAACTTTTTCTGTTGTTTCTCTCTCCGTTACTTTTTCTTCAAATTAACCTTATGCGAAGAACCTTAACATCAACGATTTAAAATAAAATTCACGACGAAAGAAAATATAAGTCATAATTTTATTCAACAACGGATAAAATGAAGCATATTATTGTTACTAATGACTTGAATACGTTATACTTTATTATAAAAAGAAAAAAATTATTATCCGTTAAATCCAAAGTTTGTACTCCAACTATTTCATTGAACGGAATTTGTTTAATTTTTCAGAAATGGTAATTTATAAAATGGTAGATTTGCAATTTTTTAAACTTTTTTTTTTAAATAGATCAATTTTATTATTCTATTAATTTTATTTTACGTAAATAAATTTGAGTAAATTAAATAAAATTCGCATTGATTAGCATGATGCATGATAAGTTTCTCGAACAAAAACTATCAAAATTTAGGATGGTGCGTATTAAAAACCAAAGCTATTTATATTTAAAAAAATGGACAAAGACCAAACTTGATAAGTTTGTGAATACTCAAAGGACTAAAATCGGTAAATTTATAGTTAAGAGATTAAAACCGGTAAGTGTATAGTTAAGGGACCAAAACTGACAAATTATTGAATAGTTAAAGGACTAAATCCGTTAAGTGTATAGTTCAAGGACCATTTTAAACTTATTCCTATAGTTGAGGGACTATTTATGTCATTTACTCATAGTTTGGCATATAGTATATATATATATTCAGAAGAAGATGACATCTTTCTTTTCAAAAGCTGACTAGTTTTTGTTTTTCTTTCTTTCTTTTTTTATTTTATGATAATATTGAAACTTGATTAAATCATGTAATCTCCATTTTGAAAAAGTGCTCTCCTATTCAATAAGGGTCGTTTGGTGTGAGGGATACAAATAAATAGTGATGGAATAGAAAAATTGTTTCTTGTTTTGTTGTCATGTTTGAGATTACTTATCCTATCATTTATATCATAGTAATGAGATAAGTTATTCCATATACATGATGAGATAAGTTATCTCAGGATAGCTAATCCCATGATAACTAATCCTGGGATAACTTGTTCCCAACCAAACGACCCCTTAACTATCTTTATCCACTACACAATGGTTTTTTGATGATAGAGCTAGCTATTATGAACCAATAATGATTGTGGTGGACTAGTAAGTAGTCATTATCCTTAATCAAGGGATCTTGTGTTTCAGTCTTCTTGAGTACGAATTATCTTTGTTAGGAAGTATTTTACCTCCCGATATGAAACTTCTCAATACGAAATTTAATTGGACTTTCAAACACCGAGTGAGAAACGAAATAAAAAAAAGCTAGCTAGTATATTTCTTCACCCACCCTCGCTAGATCTCTACCACTTGTTCACTTTACTCTCATCAGTTATTGGGAATTTGGAATGACTTGTTTCACTAGTGACTAGACCTTATACTATTACTTTTTAGGCTTATATAATATCTTTAGATATAGTTTGGTAGGAGATCTAACAACATGTGGCCTAAAATGGTACTTTTCCTTCTTGGTTACATGAGTACATTATTTGAGGTGACTTCTCGAATCATAGCAAAGGTAGCATATATGATCCTTTCGTTCATTTTAACTTGTCATTTATTTTTACTTATCATTATTAACATATCAAGAATAAACAATAATTATTTTTCATGTTTTACACTCATAATTAAATACTTATTTTTTAAATCATTTTCTAAGATATCATTTAATAGGAGATAATTTGATAAAATACTTTGAATACTTATATTATTAATTATTTTCTTAATGAATGTGTCAAGTCAAACTGTGACAAGTAAAAGTAAACGAAATGAGCATTTAACAATCGATGAACTTCTAATTTTATGCAAATGACCGCCTTAAGTATTAACCCGCCTTTATTTTTTGTTTTAAATATAGATGAATAATCATAGCATTTCATTAAAAGTTAAATTTTTACACAGTAACACTATAAACAAGTTACATAAGAGATAATTATAAATAACCAGACAAAAAAGTGTAATAATTTGTACATTATCAGAAAATAAGATAAGATCTGCTACAAAAGATTAACATTTACTGATAGTTGAAAATTCATTATAAGTTAAATCCTTTCACAAATCCAATATATAAACCAAGTTTTGCTATGATGGGTAGTTAAATGACAGAGTTTTAGGGGTTGTTTAGTTTCTAAGGGATCTCCAACCCAAACACCAAATTTTACATCAAATTTGGTGTCAACACTATTTTTGGTGTAATTAACTCCAACCCAATGCACCAAATTTTACACCTATTTTTCTTTTATAGTCGTTTAATATAAAATTATTTTATATCATAATTTTTTAAATAATACAAATTGCTAGCAAATATTATACATTATACATAATAATGGATAATACAAATAAAAGTGAAATCATTAATGAAATACACTTAAATAAACATTACATAATTGAAAAAATTATTTTAAATTCTACATAAATATTCAACTTTCAAGATCACTACGGTGCTCCCATAAATGCTCTATTAATGTATTACATAGTTCAAAATGAGCAATGTTTGCATTTTTAATTTTTGTGAAGGTTAATTGTAGTTATATCCAATTATAATTTATAGTAGAATTAACATAAATTTAATTTTAAAAAAAAGTCATATATAGAAAAATTAATTTATAAAAAAGCTAAATTTTATATCTAAAATTAATATTATAAAAATATTACATAAAAAATAATTAAATATACAAGAGATTTAATTAAAACATATAATTTATATAATGTTTAATTAAAAGTTTGTATAATGAAATAATATTAAAATATTCAAAAAGTGAATTGGTGTGATGAATAGTGTTACACCAAATTTGGTGTAACACTATTCACACACCAAATTTAGTGTGGATTGGAGCTCAAACATCAAATTTTACACTAAATTTAAATTTTGGTGTAAAATTTGGTATTGAATTGGAAATGGTCTAAGATATCAAAACAAATACGTGTCACAATTTTGATTTAATTTGAGACAAGTACTTTGAATGAAATACAAAAGATGTCTGTACTTTGATTAACGATTTGGAGCAACGTATACATTCCAGGCCTTCTTGAGTGACCTAACTTATTTTGTGGGTATAAATCACATTCTAGGCAAAAGTTAGTAGATTGTAAGAGTTCGTTTGAATTGACTTAACAAAAAAAAATAGTTTTTAAGGTAAAATAAATTGAAAATCAAATTTAAATGATATTTAAGACAAAAATAAAAAGTAGGGTGAAATCTACTTTTGATTTTTAACTTTTTTTAAAAGTTATTTTAAATTTATTTTATATTATTTTCAACCTTGTTAAATATTTTCAAAAGCTACAAATAAAAACTTATTTTTAAGCTAATCCAAACAAACTCTGAATCCCTCCTTCATTAATCATTATATTATGTCATAGCAATGATGTGATGATTAGTTTGCGACATCTCAATTATTATATCACTGATTTGCTATCGATTATTAGCATACATATTAGATAACTAGGTAATTTGCTACCAAAATTTATGTAGATAGATGGAAAAGAAAATCACCTAATGATTTTGTTATAGTTCGTCTTAATGTGTTTGTCATACTTTCTGATAGTAGCGAATTCAGGATAGTCACTAAGGAGTGTCAATGATTGTAGTAATAAAATATAATTATGAGATTAGGAGATTAGAACACGCAACCTCTAGGACTTTTCAATATGAACTACGTAATGCGTTAATAGAGCATTTATGGGAGCACTGTAGTGATCTTGAAAGTTGAATATTTATGTAGAATTTAAAATATTTTTTTCAATTATGTAATATTTATTTAATTGTATTTCATTAATGATTTCACTTTTATTTGTATTATTCATTATTATGTATAATGTATAATATTTGCTAGCAATTTGTATTATTTAAAAAATTATGATATAAAATAATTTTATATTAAACGACTATAAAAGAAAATAATATGAATTATATATGGTGAATGTTCTAGAAAGAATTTGTTTTATGAAATAAGAAAATATCAATGAAATAAGAAATAATAATATAATAATGAAGAAAGAGAGAAGAATATTTATTTTTGATGTAAAATTTAGTGCAATGAGTTAAAGTTGATTTACACTAAAATAATGCTGACACCAAATTTGATATACAATTTGATGTTTGGGTTGAAAATCCCTTAGATTTTGTAGCTATAAATATACTGTGTTGTAGTAAACCAAGACTACTTGCTAACTTGCTCAGTTAATTTTTTTTTAGATTCACACGAAATTCAAAAAATATCATATAAATAAATATTGCTTTGCTGTTTTAATGTCTTTTAATATTCACATCGTTTTTATTTATATGTTACAATTTTAAATTTTACGTGCATTAAGAAATTAAGTAAGTTTACTATTATACCTTTATTTAATATCTTTTTGAAGTTAAATTTTTAATCGATGAACATGAATTTTAATTTATTTTGATTAATTAGTTTTGTCAATGGACATGAATTATTTACTTAGTTGGTCAAATATATATTTTCAAGGCTAATAATTCATAAAGACAAAAAAGAAAGATAGTGTCATTTAACATTTATTTTATGAAATAATGAATATTATGAATTATTTATTTTTAATTAGAACGATATATAAATAGTAGGTCGTAATAACATTTTTGTTCGTTTTCAGGGTCTAATATTTTTGTTTTTAAATTTGTTCATTCCAGAAACTTGGATGATTACTGGCCACGTGGTCCAACACCTAGCCATTTCTCATCACCTTCACTTAATTAATAAAAATCCCATTTTAATTTTATTTTTCTTTTTCTTTGTTTTTGGTTTCCATCTCAATCTTTATCCCTACACATGTTGACTTGTTAACTCAAAATGTTACACCACACGTGAGGGGTAAAATCGTCAAAACACAAAAAAACTCTTCACTGTATACTATATAAAGCAGCCCTACCTAGTCTCACTCTTTTCAAAATGCATCAATTTAGAAAATTTTAGAGAGAGAAACTAAACAACACCCTCAGGATGGGCAGCTTCATGTACATTGTCATCCTACTTCTTGCCATAATCTCAACCGTTCATTCCTGCCCGCCATCAGATCGGGCAGCATTATTATCATTCCGAGCTGCCCTAAATGAACCTTACTTAGGAATTTTCAACTCATGGAAAGGCTACGACTGTTGCCATGAATGGTACGGGGTGAGTTGTGATCCCACAACTCACCGCGTAGCAGACATAAACCTCCGTGGTGAATCCGAAGATCCACTCTTCGAAAAAGCTCATCGTACCGGTTACATGACCGGTACGATCTCTCCATCTATATGCAAATTAGAAAGACTATCAAGTCTCACTATAGCTGATTGGAAAGGCATCACTGGACCTATACCATCATGTATTACGTCCTTACCCTTCCTCCGAATCATCGACTTAGTCGGAAACAAGCTCACCGGCTCAATCCCTTCAACTATAGGTCGATTAAGTCGACTCACAGTGTTAAACGTAGCTGAAAATCAACTTACTGGCTACATACCTCGATCATTAACCAACTTATCATCTTTAATGCATTTAGATCTCCGAAACAACTTCATCTACGGAAACATCCCCACAAATTTCGGAAAATTACGGATGTTGAGTCGAGCTTTACTGAGTCGAAACAAGTTAACAGGTCATATACCGTATTCGATTTCGTATATTTACAGGCTTTCAGATTTGGATCTGTCATTGAACAAACTTTCCGGTAGCATACCTCCGTCTCTAGGTAAAATGCACGTACTTGCAACGTTAAATCTTGATGGTAACAATATTACTGGTACTATACCACCTAGTTTGATTAATTCACGTATCAACATTTTGAATTTGAGCAAAAATACTATTGAAGGTTATATTCCTGATTCATTTGATGAAAGATCTTATTTTATGGTAATGGATTTATCTTACAACAAATTAAAAGGAAGGATTCCAAAATCGATATCGTCGGCGACGTTTATCGGTCATCTTGACGTTAGTCATAACCATCTTTGTGGCCAGATTCCGGAAGGTTCTCCGTTTGATCATCTTGAAGCTTCATCTTTTACTTACAATGATTGTCTATGTGGGAAGCCTCTTAAACCTTGTCACTAAAGTGTGACTATTATTAGGTAAATTTAATTTTACTTTTTTTTTGAGATTTTTATTAACACTATGTATTGGTGAATATGTTTGTATTATTATGTGATACTGAAAAGTAAAGTGTTTTTTTTAGCATATATTTGTAATTTTAAATGTATAATTGTGCCTTGAGATATATGAAGGCTTTCTTATATATATTTTGTTATGAGTAATTAGTTTTATGATGAAAAGCAATAAAGGATATCTCTATTACCCTTTTTTCCTCGTTATTTTTTACGTACATAATGAATGAAGGTGTTCAGATGGTAAACATTCTTCATTTTCAATCTTAAGGTTATGAATTTGAGTACTAAGGGAGTAAAGTGATGGCGTGGCTCCCGAGGCAGGGGTAAAAAAGGTGTTATTTTTTATTTTCAAACTGTTGATGGCATGAATATTGAATAAAATCAAAGATCAGTAAAAGTTTCTGTTTTGTATTTTTCTTATGAGTTATCAATATCATGTGTAGTTGCTTTTACTTTTTTTTTTTTTTACTTTTTACTTGATTTCTTGCTATTTTAGTTTTCCGTGAACTATATGGTTGAACTTGGTGTCCAGAATTGATCTATTCTAAGATAATTTTTGTAACACCATGCACATTTGGAATGTTTAAATTAATTAGGCCATCAAAAATTTACGAGTCCAATATTATCGCTTTAAGTCACTATAGAATAAGGTAGCAAATGGGAGGTTATATCAAAGGAGTGATGCATGAAGATATTCGAATTATTGGACCAAAGTTGGAGGCCTAAATAAGCCTTGAAACAAAAAGTTAAGTTGAAGGTTTTATTATAGAGAAATATTTCAAATAACCCCCTATCTGATTTGACTTGGAACGAGCCTTATCTTTTAATCTATAAAATAATGTGGTATTTCCAAGTGAAGGAAGGCTGCAGCAGTAGTGGTAATTATTTATGGCTCTATATTCAAAATTTATCAATTTTCCTCATAAATTAATTTGGGGGAAAACATATGCTACAAACAAATTACCAATTACAAATATACTATGTCTAGCATATCAGATTAGTTGAACCTCTAATTTACTGGAAAAAACAACAACTTAGAAGCTAAAGAACATACTCCAACAAAAATAACTATTAGCGGTAATAAATATATACATTAACAAAGAGTGCTAAAACTTTTACCGACATTAGTTAATTGTCATTAGATTTAATAATGTCGCTATAGGCTTTAGGGACATTTACAAAGAGTGTCAATTGCCTCTAAACATATATATTTAATGGCAATTAACCTAGCTATTGCCATTAAAGATTATTTTGGTGTAGTGACAATAAAACAAAGAATATGCAACTCACAGAGAAAAAATAATAACAATATAATAATGGAGAGTTGTTAATGTAGTACTCTCTCTGTTTCAGTTTCTTTGTCTGAGTTAACTTGACACAAAAATTTTAAAATATATTTTTTTTAAAAATTGTGCAGTCTTCAACTAAAAATATAGTCATGACCCAAACTAGCGGATCGTGCGAACACCTATTCGATTATAATTCGAGAGACGAACCCTTACCACCCATTTCTATTTAATAGAAAACCTTTAAGTGAAGTAAGTTTGAGTCGACAAGTTAAACAAGGTAAGAAATCCATTGACCTTTACATAAATCATTTAGCAACTCCCAAGAACCAAATCTAGACATGTACAAGAGTTTTTAACTGAGAACAAATAGAATACAAAATAAATACATCAGAGACAGACGCAACCTCCACATCAAGGACGAAGTAAGTAGAAGTTGATGATGAATAACCGTCAAACTCACAGTCATACAATTAGCAACAAACCTACACCAACGAAAGGTGTAACAACAAGAATAGTATAAGTACACCACACGTACTGATAAGCATCATAAAACGATCCGAATTAAATCTACGGACAACACACACTTTCATTATACAATCTCAACTCAACACTAGTCTTATCACTATCATCATTCTTACACATGAAATTAAAAGGGAATTATCACATATTTATCAAATATTAATATTAGTACACCCCATTCATTTCCCTCCTTATTAGCAATTGTACTTTCCTTATTAATATCCTAACTGAGAAGACAAGCTATGTTTATGCATTTAAACCTATCTTTTCCCGTATATCCAAGTTACAACATAAATGAGTAACAGATAATGTACACTACTACAAGAAAAGATACTTAGTGCTATGAAATTTAAGCTATGAATTTGAAAATTATAGCTATTACTTAATAATAGCTATAAAAATTCAAATTTCGTAGCTATCTAAAAATTCGCCAAATTTATTAGCCATGAATATTAAGTTGACAAAGCTAAATCCTTATATTTTCTTTGATTATTAACAATCGTGGCAATAACAATCTAAATAGCTACAATTTTACTGCTACAATAAAACTTTGTAGTTAATTATAACTTATTTGCTACGCAATAAAAGTAATTGTAGCAATAGTAACCCTTTAGCCATAAAAAGTTATTTGAAACAAAATATTGTGGCTAAATAAATAATTTTTCTTCAAGTTATAAAATGACGTGTCAATAGTTAAATGAAATAGCCATAGAGTTTTTGCTATAGTAAAATTTTGTAGCTAAGTATTATTTTTTGCCACGAATTTAAATTTACTATAGTAATAATAACCTTTTACCCACAATAACTTATTTGAAGAAATATTTGTAGCTAAATAAATAATTTAGCTTTAAGTAATAAAATATTTTGGCAATAATTAAATGAAATAGTCATAGA
>JAJOOR010013701.1:0-26462 GCA_036250505.1 Solanum acaule | reverse complement strand
AAGTGTGGGTGGTAGTATGGGATGCCATTCATGCATTGCACGAGTAGGTTTAGAGAGGGCTATAGTGAGTTCTTTAAGGTCTTAATGACTAATGAATGAAAGTGCTGTTAATGAAGCTAATGAAGAATGTTGACTTATATGCTTAATGAGATGATGCATGCTTTACTTGGATTGTATTATGAATTATTTCTTGTCATGACTTATGAAATGTTTATGTTCCTTATGTATGAGTATTGTCTAAAAGGTGAAAAGGAAGAATGGTAAGTTCACTTTTGGTGGCCTTAATGTGGTACTTAGTGTGGATGGTGGTATGTGACACTATTCATACATTGCACAAAGTATAGCTTAGGGTTTCTTAAGGTGAAAGCTTAATGTGATGAAATGGCTTATATCTTGATTATGTTCTAACGTGATGAAATGGCTTGTATGTTGATTATACTTGTATCTTATGCCTCTTATGCTTATGTTCATGAAGTTTTCTAAAAAAATGGCATGATGCATGGATTTCAAACCAAATGTCCGTTTTAAAGCATGATTTTTGCATGACTATCATACTTAGTACATTAAATGAGCTAACCCATATTTCTTCTATTTTTCTACAAAGTGTAGGTTCCGGCATTTGAGTTGATTCTCTCTAGTTGAAGCTTGGATTGAGTTCTTCCAAGGCTATTGGTATGTCCTCATGGATTCGAGGACAAGTACTTTTGATGTTTCATGTCTTTTATTGTAATAGTCTCTTTTAGACTTTCTATATTGAAGGGTCGTGACCCTACTTTTGATTCGAAGATTGTTATTAGATGGCCATGTGAGAGTAGTAGATTTCCGCTGTTTTAAATGATGTTTTCGATTTTATGGATTAAGAAAAGTTTTAAATTCCGTACTATTTCTACTATCTTATGTGATGACATGCTATGAGGCTTATATGAGACTTTTCAGAGTCATATACACCGTATCACTTTTGGGGCATAGGATCGGGTCGTGACAAATATGGTATCAGAGCACAAGATTTTGGGATGGTTTTTAGGATTGATGTCTCACAAGCCACGTCGAGTAGAGTCTTGTTGATGAGTGTGAATCGCAACACATTTTATGAATGAGAGGCTATAAGACGTTAGAAAACTTCACTTCCTTCATTACTCTTAAAGTCGTGCCTTAGTGTTTAACTCTATAAGAGTCCTTTTCCTAACCCTTCTCTTGTGTTTATAGGATATGAATACAAGGGCGAACGCAAGAAGGATGGAAGAGGAGAATGTGAATGAGGGAGTTCCTTCCCAAGGTCCTCAAGGTGGCCAAGTTCCTCAAGGTGATCAAGTTCCTATTAATTCCCCGACCATGACTAATGAAGAAGTTAGATTGGCTCTTTTGATGATGGCTCAAGTCGTAACTACTCAAGCCCAAGCTATGACGGTCCAAGCCACTAGGGGTGTTGAGACTCATGTCCCTATTGTGAGCACTATGGCTTCTAGGTTGAGGGACTTTGTGAGGATGAATCCTCTGTTGTTTCTAGGTTCCAAGGTGGGAGAGGATCCCCAAGAGTTTGTGGATGAGGTGTATAAGGTAGTGACTGCTATGGGGGTGATTTTTATAGAAAAAGCGGAACTAGCCGCTTATCAATTAAAGGATGTTGCCCAAGTTTGGTTCACTCAATGGAAGAGTAATAGGCCGGTAGAAACGAGGCCTATAGATTGGGAATTGTTCAAGG
Organism: Solanum acaule; assembly: GCA_036250505.1. NCBI lineage: Eukaryota > Viridiplantae > Streptophyta > Magnoliopsida > Solanales > Solanaceae > Solanum > Solanum acaule. Next base: position 24,760 of record JAJOOR010013701.1, on the reverse strand, counting down.
AAGCATTCCTTGGTAGGTTCTTCCCCCGTGAGAAGAGGGAAGTTAAGGTGGAGGAGTTTATCAACCTTAGGCAAGGTAGCATGAATGTTCAAGAGTACTCTTTGAAATTTACCCAATTGTCTAAGTATGCTCCATCTTTGGTGTTTAACCCTAGGGATGAGATGAGTAGATATGTGATGGGTGTATCCTACCTAGTTGAGGAAGTGTGTTGTACAATAATGCTCAATGATGACATGAATATCTCTAGGCTTATGGTATATGCTCAATTAATTGAGGAGTACAAACTTAAGAAAAAGAATAGGGAGGTGAAGAGGGCTAGATCCATGAGCAAGGTCAATCAAGGTTCAAAAAAAGGGCTTTTAACCAAGATTCTTCAAGCACTCCTAGGTTTAACCAAGAGAAAGGGAGTGGGTCTCCATTTCCTAAACCTATTTGCCCCACTTGTGGGAAGAAACATTATGGGAAATGCCTAGCCGGTACTAGTGGGTGTTATGGTTGTGGAAAAAGTGATCATTAAGTGAGAAATTGCCCTACACTCACGGCCAAAGGAAGGGAGGCCAAACAAGATTCTCTTAATGACCCTGATCCTAATGCTCCAAAGAAAAATCGTTTCTATGCACTTTAAGCTAGAGAGGGAAAATGAGCTCTTCTGGATGAAGGCACCGGTATGTTGATGGTTTCTTATAGTTTTGAACGTCTTGTTAAGGTCCCCATGTTATTTTCATTTTAGCCTTAGTTTGGGTTTACTTCTAAGGGGGAGATGGTATGTTGAATAGTAAGGTTGTTGAGAGTTCCAATATCCTTATCTCTTTCCTTCTATTCCTATTCAAGCTTGAGACCAAGAGTTCCTTGTAGCTTGTTTCATGTTTTGGAGTCATGTGTGATTTTGTGTTTCCATGATCTCCTTATGTTATGCATGTTTTGATGGAATTTATGTGTATATGAGAAAATAAGTTTTCATGATTGTGTTCCTCATGTTGATGTGCATCTAGTATGAATTGCCTAAATGTTTCATGAGTTGACTTGTTGAACATGCTTAAATGTGTCTTTGAGAAGAATTGCATAATGTGCCTAATGATGTTATGATGATCATGATGTGAGTTGGAGAAGGAAATTCCTCCAATGAAATGAGAAATGTTGATGTTTTCAGGCATGATGAGTTTGTAGATGTAGTTCCTACTTTCTTGTGTTGCATGGAGTATGTTTGATATAGAGTTGATGTTTCCTCCTAAGTTTTGTGCATTGGTTATGATGTTTCATGCATGATGGGCTGCTAGTCTTGAGTCGTTAATCCGTTAATGTGTTTAAAGTGTCATTCGAGGACGAATGTTCCTAAGGGGGAGATAATGTAACGACCCAAAAAACTAGTAAGTGGAACTAGAGCCTAACGAGTTTGTTTATGAGTTTGTTGTGGGGTTTGAAGTTGTAGAATGTCTTCCCGAGTTTAGATTGAGGGTTTTAGGGGTTAAACGTCAAGGTACGACCCCCCAAGGACCAACCAAGGGTCCTTGAGGGGGACCTTAAAGTCTAACCCCCAAAGCCATCTGAAACCAAAAAGCTGTCAAAAATATGAGGAGCTACGGATGGGACCTATTCCCCATAGGTCCATCCACGCACCTTGGATGGCCTCCGTGGGTCAAGTCCCCAAGTTGCAATTTCCATCCCCAAACCACGGACCTGCAGGACGGGGAGTGAGCCCACCTACGGTCTGTAGGTCATTACTGAGTTACTGTCCAATTTGGCCAAAGGTAAGGGCAACTTAGTAAATTCATAAATAATTAGTTAGGGGTTTGGGATGGTTATTATTGATTTATTAAAGTATTTTAAGGCTTTTAAAGGTATTAAATGCCTTTTTCAATTCATTATTTTAAAACACAAAATAGAAACCTCCCACCCTCTCCAAATATTCTCTCTCTAGAAACCACTATTGGAGAAGAAGGAGTCAAGCTTTGAAGCTCAAGATCTCACCTGTCACTCTCAATTTTCGTGGAGTTTATTCCATAAAGGTATGGTAGTGTTCATCCTTGATTAAGTTTCATTCAAGGAGCCCTATCAAAAGATGATTTCAAGTTTCCAAAATCCCCCAAAAACCTAGGGTTTTCAATCTATGCGTGGGTTCAATTCCAAAACGTTTTCAAAGGTTTATATATAATGAATTATGAATGGATTGTTGAATTATGGATGAATTATGGTGAATTTATCCTATGAAACCATGTTTCCCCCAAAATCCCAAGTTGTGAATTGTGATTGGGAATTGACTGATCATGAAAATATGTTGAATTGTTTATGTTTATATTGAATTAGTAATTGAATCATGTTAATTCCCTTATCTATTATAGTATCTTAGATGTATGGTTTAAGATTGATTCATAGCCTTGGAGGGCAATTTCATTAAGGATCTATGTATGCTCATGATATGAAATATATGTGTGTGACCTCAATGGAAGTGTTATGATCATGTTTAGAATGTAATTGTGTTATTATTGAAAGCATATTCTCAATTAACACTCATGAATGATGATGATAGAATATGAAGGATTTCTATAATGCAATGTTGTATCTTGAATTGGTAGGCTTAGGCATCCTCTTCTTGTATAAATGTAAGTAATGTGGATTGATGTATCTTGAATTGGTAGGCTTAAGGCATCCTTTTCTTGTATTGATGAATGTGATATTGATTGAAGTACCTTGAATTGGTAGGCTTAGACGCCTCTTCATGTGTAATGAATGTGTATTGACTTAATGAATATGAATCGATAAGCTTATGACATTCCCTTCATAAATGTGTAATGAATGTGTATTGACTTAGCGAATATGAATTGATAGGCCAATGGCATTCCTTTCATAATGAGCCAATGAACTAATGTAATGACGACTCTTGAATCGATAGGCCTATGACATTCCCTTCCTAGTGTGTCAATGTACCATGAATAAATAGGCTTATGGCATTCCTTTCATGTGTACAATAATGTAATGATGAACCATGAATCGATAGGCTTATGACATTCCTTTCATGAGGATTCTAGAGCTATCCTAATAATGTACCATGAATCGATAGGCTTATGGCATTCCTTTCATGTGTAATGGTGTACCTTGGGTTGATAGGCCAATGCCATTCCTCTCAAGTACAATAATGTAATGTGAATGAAATGATCTATGGGAATAGAGGCTAAGCACCGAGTGGATATGGTAAGATGGAAACTCTCCCAACATTAGGTTAGAGTTCCAATGAACATCTTCCTATCATATAACTATGTACCCACATAGGATATTAGCTAGTGGATCCACCTAAGATAAAATGTTACCGGTCCTACCTTAGGTAAGTAGACCAACTCTTTACGGTGTGGGTTTATGACACCAGATTCCATGTTAAGCTCACATGATCTATGTCGATTAACGCTTATTCCCATCATGTGAGATGTGCACTATGGTTACTCAAGAGGTTCTATAAAGTGTGGGTGGTAGTATGGGATGCCATTCATGCATTGCACGAGTAGGTTTAGAGAGGGCTATAGTGAGTTCTTTAAGGTCTTAATGACTAATGAATGAAAGTGCTGTTAATGAAGCTAATGAAGAATGTTGACTTATATGCTTAATGAGATGATGCATGCTTTACTTGGATTGTATTATGAATTATTTCTTGTCATGACTTATGAAATGTTTATGTTCCTTATGTATGAGTATTGTCTAAAAGGTGAAAAGGAAGAATGGTAAGTTCACTTTTGGTGGCCTTAATGTGGTACTTAGTGTGGATGGTGGTATGTGACACTATTCATACATTGCACAAAGTATAGCTTAGGGTTTCTTAAGGTGAAAGCTTAATGTGATGAAATGACTTATATGTTGATTATGTTCTAATGTGATAAAATGGCTTGTATGTTGATTATACTTGTATCTTATGCCTCTTATGCTTATGTTCATGAAGTTTTCTCAAAAATTGGCATGATGCATGGATTTCAAACCAAATGTCCGTTTTAAAGCATGAGTTTTGCATGACTATCATACTTAGCACATTAAATGAGCTAACCCATATTTCTTCTATTTTTCTACAAAGTGTAGGTTTCGGCATTTGAGTTGATTCTCTATTGTTGAAGCTTGGATTGAGTTCTTCCAAGGCTAGTGGTATGTCCTCATGGATTCGAGGACAAATACTTTTGATGTATCATGTCTTTCATTGTAATAGACTCTTTTAGACTTTCTATTGTAAAGCGTCGTGACCCTACTTTTGATTCGAAGATTGTTTTTAGATGGCCATGTGAGACTAGTAGACTTCCACTATTTTAAATGATGTTATCGATTGTATGGATTAAGAAAAGTTTTAAATTCCGTACTATTTCTACTATCTTATGTGATTACATGCTATGAGGCTTGTATGAGACTTTTCAGAATCTTGTACACCGTGTCACTTTCGGGGCATAGGCTCGGGTCATGACACAACCACTTCCTTTTAATGTAATAGATGGCTTGTTGAGACTATGTTAGACTTTTGCTTTGTCAAACTCTTTTATGTTATAATACTGTTTCTTTGAAATCTTTGTTTCTATTATCTTGTATGATGTATGCTAAGTGGGTTGTGTAGGGCCTTTTGGGGTTCTACACGCCATGTTACACCTAGGGTATACTTTAGGTCTTGACAAAATTGGTATTTAGAGAACAAGGCTTAGAAAGGTCCTAGGATGTCTCACAAGCCACATCAAGTAGAGTCTTGTTCATGAGTTCGAAATGCGCCACACTTATGAATAGAAGGCTATAAGTTGTTTAGGAAATTCCACTTCTTCATCATTCTAAAGTCATGCAATAGAGTGTAACTCTATATGTATCTCTCCTAATCCTTATACAATGCTTTTTAGGACATAGCCCCTCCAAGAGCATACGTTAAAAGGAATGCGGGTGAGAATGTGGAACAAGAAGCTCCTCAAGTTCAAGCCGATCCTTTAGCCAAATAAGTGACTAATGCAGAGTTTCGAGCTGCTTTTTAAGTGTTGGCTCAAGCTATGTCGGCTTAATCTAATAGAAAGGTTGTGGTCCTCGTGAACCCAAATGTGGGTACGACGACATCTAAAGTGAGGGACTTCACTAGAATGAATCTCGTAGAGATTTATATCTCCAAGGTTGAGGAAGATCCTCAAGGGTTCATTGATGAAGTGTATAAGGTTTTGATGATCGTGGGAGTGATGCTGGTGGAAAAGGTGGAATTGGCCGCTTATCAACTTATGGGTGTTGCTCAAGTTTGGTTTGACCAATGAAAGAAAGAGAGGATGGTTTATGTGGGTCCTGTTGATTGGGAGAAGTTGAAAGTTGCTTTTATTGATTTTCTTTGTCTACTTGTGCTAGGTGGGGAAGGAAGCATGATGGTAAATGCTTATCAAGTACGGATGGTTGCTTTGGTTATGGTAAGAGTGGTCACTAGATAAGGGATTGTCTGTCCCTTGCTACTAAGGAGAGAGATGGTAGGCAAGCTATGACTAGTGGTTTGGGTTTAAGTGCTCCAACACAAAGCAGATTTTATGCACTTTAAACTCGTCATGATCAAGATGGTTCTCCTGATGTGGTTACCAATATGTTGCAAGTCCTTCATCTTGATGTTTATGCTTTGCTTGATCCCGATGCTACTTTGTCTTTTGTGATGCCATATGTGGTTGTGAGATTTGATGTTGCTCCGAATGTGTTGTTAGACCATTTTTCTGTCTCTACTCCTATTGGTGAATCTTTGTGGCTAAGAGTCTATAGAAATTTTCCTGTATCGTTATACCATAGAGTCATTCCTGTTGATCTAATAGATCTTGATATGTTGGATTTTGATGTTATTCTTTGTATAAATTTGCTCCATTCTTGTTATGCTTCTGTTGATTGTAGAACACGAGTGGTTAAGTTTCAGTTTCTAAATGAGCCCATCCTAGAGTGGAAAGAGGGAAATTCTATGCCTAAGGGTTAGTTTGTCTCTTGTCTTAAATATAGAAAGATGATTTCTAAGGGTTGAATATATCATCATGTTCGGGTTAGGGATACAAATTCCAAAACCCCTATTCTTGAGTCAGTCCCCATTGTAAATGAGTTTTCGGAAGTGTTTCCCGATGATCTACTCGGTGTTCCTCCTGAAAAGGAAATAGATTTTGGTATTGATCTTCTCCATATACACAACCTATATCTATTCCTTCTTACCATATGGCTCCTGCAGAACTTAAGAAATCAAAAGAGCAATTGAACGATTTGTTTCATTCGACCGAGTATCTCTGCATGGGGTGCTGTATTTTTGTTTGTTCGAAAGAAAAATGGTTCACTTCGGATATGTAGTGACTACCAACAATTGAATAATGTTACCATTAAGAATAAGTATCTTATTCAGAGAATTGATGATTTCTGTATTAACCCAAAAGAAAGTAAAGTTCTTATGGTTGAAATTGTGTGAAAAGAGTTTTAAAGAGTTGAAATATAGGCTTACCTCCACTCTGGTGTTGATTTTACCGGATGTTCAAGACTTTTTTTTTAAACTCAAATGGCCATATGACCTATTATATTAAAATTCAAAATAAATGCAGGATAGCAGGTCCAAAAACGACCCAACTAGAAAGAAAACAAAGAGTCAGCAGGAAAAACATAAAACAAAATAATAGAAGCAATCTAAACAAAAGAAAGAAAAAGAAAGTGAAATTAACATTTGAGCACATAAACCCAGAAGTTTCTTCAACATCTTGCCATGGCCGACCATTAAAGCGCTACCTTCTTGTTCTTGCTGCAATTTGATGAATAACGCTTCAAGCACACCTCATCCAATTCTAGGTGTAAACGATCGTTAAGCAATATAAAACCCAACAAATGAGTTGTGGTCGAATCCCACAGGGCGTACATGTTTAAATTCAATAAAGAAGTACGAATGTGATCTAACTAGATATAAGAATAGAAATTATCGGAAAAGACATGAAACAAATCAAAGGGGTAACATTAAATGTCAGATGGGGGGTGGGGTTTGGTTTGCAATTTTCAACTACAATGCAGTCACAAGCGATTTGAGATAACAATAAGGAGAGGAATTCTCGGGTTGTGATCGATTATAGGCAATTTTCGATATATGGGTAATTGAAAGTACTAGTAAATAGCTTAATATCAGAGGGTAGGCTAGGCTATAAGTGAAATAGCTTTCTCTCGAACAACTATTCCGCTTCAAGTGATTTCTCTCCAACATCAACAAGCATAACAATTAAAAAAAACCCACACCTTAATACGTCTTCTCTCTCTCTCGAGCAAGATGGGTAGGATTGGGTTTAGGATTCAATCTCTTGAGCTGAACCCAGATCAATCCAATACCTACAAACTATTAATCACAAGCCTTAGCCCAAAACTTCTCTCTCGAGCAAGTTAAGAACACAAAATTAGAACTGCATTTGCAACTACAATTCATAAATTAAACCTCAACTAATGATTAAACCCACTTCAATATAGCATTTAAACTAGTAATTAACAATACCCATAAACTAATTCAACCCATAATCACATGATCACACCCCAAGAATTGGGGTTTTAGCCAAACATCATAAAAGAGTGAAAATAGTTACCAAATTGAATAGCCATCAACTTGGTAAGAGTAATTACGCCTTTACAATGCTTAAATTTGAAAAAATTCGAAATCCACTTGCAAAATCTCCAAATTGAGTCTTAAAAAGCCTTTAAGTCTCTTAAGAAATTATCAAAAATTCAAGAGAAAACTGTTCTAGACTAATTCTGCCTTTCAAATTAACTGTTCAAAATCTAATTTATAGTCCCCAAAAATAAGCTACGAAGGGCGATTAGGCAAGGTAAGTTGGGTTCGCTGAGTGGTTCGGCGAACCGCCCTCTGCTCTTTATATCACCTTTTTGCATTGGTTTTCAGCATCCTCAAGTCCTGTAACTTTGGGCAATCACTCTTAGCATCGCGAAACTACTGGGCGATTCGCCGACTGCTCCTTTTCTGTCGCCAACTTGGTTTCTTCCCTCAGGGCTGGCACACTGGAACTTTAGGTGGTCAAAATATCCACTCGGCGGGTCGCCAAGTGCTCTTGGTGATCATCAGACTCGCCTTTTTTCACTTCTTCAGTTTGTTTTGTTCCTTTTTGCCTGTTAGTCTCCATGGTTGCTCCTCAATTCATATTCCTGAAAATCAATGCTTTAACATCAATTTATGACACAAATTAAGCATTTGAGGACACTAAATCTATATAAACAAAGCCCCAAATGAGTGCAAATCTTGGACTCATCAACACCCCCAACTTAAATTTATGCTTGTCCTCAAGTAAAACTCAAAATCAGCAGTTTAAAAAGGTTGTTTCAAATAGTGCTGCATAAGACTCAACATGAATGCACACAACAAGGTTCAGCTTACTCATGCAATGATCAATTGTGCACTCAAAGATTCAAATTGTGACTCACCATTATCAAAGTTACTCAAGTTCACAACACTTGCTTCAAATGCAAGTTCAAACACAACAAAGGTACTCAAATGCCCTCACAACAAAGATGATTCCATAGTCGCACACAATTTCTCAACAATTTAAAGTTCCAAAATCACATACAACTCTCACACTTACAAAGATGAACACATGCATGATTTCACCCATAGGTTTTCCCTTGTTTTCCAATCAACATTCGTTTCAGCTCACTCAAGATCACAAAGGTCTTTTCACAGCTTATAACGGGCTGAGTGTCAAGGTATGGTCATTTAGGCTTAGTGGCTTCTATCTTCATGAAGTGTGGTCTGGACATCACTTTTTCTCCTTTTCTAAAACATTTAAATCATTTTCATAATCCACCCCATTATTCAACTTCACATGAACTACCGAATACCCCATTTCTTTTGCAACTTCCACTACTTTATTTCACAACTTTTTCATTCTTCTTCTTTGCTTCTTTTCTCTCTTTTTTTTTTTTACATGGAAGGGTTCCATCTTTTTAAAGACCATTACTCAAAGGGGGATTTCTCACACTTCTTGATTTTCCTTCTCTTTTCACTACACTCCAACTTAAGCTTTTGGCCTAAGTTGGCTATTCAAACAAACCATACTTCATGAAAGTTATGGGTAACTGGGTAAAAAGGGATTACAATTGTTCAAGTTTCTTCCAAGAAAAGGATAAGGCTCAAGAGGGTTCAAGCAAGGTTCACACATCTCATAAGGTTGGCCACAAAAGAGGCATATTGTCAAATTGTTTCACTTTTCAAAATTATTGCCTAAGATCATTTCAAGTGCTTGCACACTTAGTCAACCAGACCAACAGTGCAAATTCTAGGTGTCATCACACACAATGTTCAAAGTAATTTCATCACATAAGGCATTGACACCAATATCAAACAAGACTCCACACTTTTTAGCTAGTGTGCAATGTTCATTACAAGAGACTCATTCGATAACCGACTAGTCATAACGAGATGCTAAAAGTTCACACATTGTATATGCAACTTCATTGGCCTCATCATAACCACACATTCATTTTGTTCAATTAAGAGCACTATTCAAGTCGTCGGTATTGATCATAACCAACACTCAAATTCGCTCAAGAACAACCACAATCACACACCAAAGAGGTGGCAAATTTTAAAATTAGGTTCACAACCATTTTCATTCACAACAAGGGCCACAAGCTAAAATATCCACCATATCAAGATCAAAACCCAATATTCACAAACAAAATAGAATCACAAGAGGTAGGTATGGAAATACCTCACCCCACCCAACAAAAAGAGCAGTTGTCTTCAAATGCAACTAAAACAAAAATAGTCAATAAAAATAACAAAGAGAGAGGTAAAAATCATCCTGTCTACTCAGTCACTCCGTCTGTCCGGGCATCAATTCCCGAGGTAACACTTTGAGGATGGGCATTAGTGCCCAGTGTAGCATCAACTGTGGCTCCATTGGGGCCTGCCATAGTAGTGTCTCTCGAGGAGGCCTATCAGGCAGTCTCAAACATGGCACCCTCTAGGTCAGCCAAATCCTCATAAAAAACCACATCTCACTCCTCAAGCTGCTCCTCATCGGTCTTGGCCTCAGACTCAACAACAACACCATCCTCCCTAATATCATCTCCGGTGGTAGTCGGAGGTACCTCAGCACAAGCTGGAATCTCTACACTCGAATCATCTAGGATCTCTACCGTCCCAAATAGCAAAGAAAGGTCTGTGGACCTAAGATGGTCCATATCCTTCCTAAGCTCAGAAACCTTGACTTTCAAAATCGTAACCTCAGTAGTCACACCTTGTCCTCTCTCGCAAATCACTACTCTCGCTGTGAGAGCATCAATGGAAGCCTGGAGAGGTGTCAGTGCAGCAGTGATAGCTCTCTCAATCATTTAGGACACCTCGGCCTCGAGCCGGGAAGCCCGCACATTGGTAGAATGGGCTAAGTGCCCCATCTTGAGGAGCATGGCCTGAGTGATCGGAGGCATGGCAACAATGGAACTAACAACAACTTTAGAGGGTGGGGGAGTAGTAGAAAAACTTAGGGTTTGAGAATGAGTGGAACTAGATGTACCTAAAGGTCAGGAGGCCGGAGTAGACATGGCTGCCTCTGCAGGTAATGAATCGATATTAACCTCCGGGGATGTATCCATCGGAGTTGCTCTCCTCCTCTCAGCTTTATCTCATGTATACATGGCTTCTATGCATCGGATATTGGTGGATGATGTGGGTGTAACCTCAAAGTCCTTCTTGTCACGAGGAACTCCAGCCCGACGACACAACTCTGTAATGAGCACTGGAATGGAAGGCTGCTTGACCCTCATGGCCATCTCTTAGTTGATAATCAACCCCAGATTCAGCCGCTTCTTGGCAATGATAGATCCGAGATAGGCCGCCTTTGGGTGGCTGAGAATGGACTCGTTCTGTGATGGCATGACTGTGCTGTTGATGAACCCATACCAGTATCAAGCTGCTATGTTCAGATCCTTCTTCTTAATAAGTGCTCCTGCCTCAATCCACCTCGGGGTGCTGTCAGAAATGAGGGGAGCTATCCAACCTTTCATGTCATCTAGAGTTTGTGAAGTGATCATACTCTGATATGCGTTCTCGATGTTTGTGGCCTTGTCAAATACGGTGTTTATCTCATTGTTGTCGCATCTCACAAACCTCCCCCGGACCACCACATACTCTACTGGTCTGAAGGCACTGGCCTTCTTCTTTCCCTTGGGTACCAGGTCACTGTAAGCAGCATAAAACTCCCGGAACTATGTAGGAATGTATGGGCCATGGGGCCTAGTGAAGACCTCGAACCTGTGGAACCGGATAGTATCCCACACATTTGGGTATCTGTCCACTACACCATCTATGGACAATCTCTTCTCTTCTAGGATGGTCCTCAATCCCTTGGCATTTAATCGGTTGAGTAACTGGGGAGGAGGACCCTAAACTGGTGGTGCTGGAACCACCGTCTGTGCTGGAGCTGGCACTGCATCAGATATAGGAGGAGTCGACTCTTAGATCCTAGATGGATCATGATGAGCTTTTGAACGCAGCTCTGCTCGCCGGCCCCGAAGTAACTGTTATTCCTCAGGCTCAGAAAATGAACTCTGAGAATCAAAAGACTCCCCCTCACTACCGGAGTTGTGCTCCGATGTCTCAGCTATAGGGGTCTTGTCCTTGCCCTTGCCTCCCTTTGGAGGCAATTTATTGCCTGTTGTGTTAGAAGCAACTGCTTCCTCATTAATAACAATCCCTCGTGACCATTTTCGGGGTAGCATACAACTCTCATCCAAGTTGGTTCTAGCCATATCTGCAGAACACATCAGAAAGTGTTAGAATAATTCAAGTAAATGGCAAAAATCAAGTTGCAGAAAGACTCGCCGAACCATTCGGTGAGTCGCCGAGTCGCTTAGGCGAGCTAGATCGGGCTCGCTGAAAGGACCAGTTTAAAAAATTTCCAGAATTAAGGCATGTCGGCGATGTTCAGGGCCCTTCGGTGAATCACCGACACCAATCGGTGAGCTTAGAGTAGCCCGCCGAATATTACAGTGCATTTTAGGAGTTAGGGGCACAGAAAGGGCGATCTAAGAAACCTTTCAGAGAGTCGCCAAGGGAATTCGGCGAGCTCAGGCAGCCAACCGAAAGTTACAGAATGAAATGAACCAAACTTTGAAATAAAAGGTGATTTAAGGGGGACTTTAGCGAACTACCGAACCATTCGGCGAGCTCGACGCTGCTCGCCAAACGGCCTAACGTGCTAGTTTTCAACCCTATTTCCCAAAATCAAGCCCGTAGCCCCCGAATTCAAAATCAAACACATACACCATATAATTAGCACTAGACCCATATGACCCATGCCTTCAGGGTACTCAGACTTCCCTCGATTTGGCCAAAATTGGCCATTTGACGATTTATTGCCCTTAAAAATGACGTCAAACGCTCCATCATCGGGCAAAAAATGTCATTTGGCACAACTCGAGGCTACTTAGACTTCACCCAACTAGACCTATTACAAAATTACTGCAACCCAACAATTTAGGAAAAATTTTAACACACAAATCACGGGGAATCAATGAATTAAGTAGTTAGGCACAAGTTCAAACAAATTACGGGCAATCCGACACATAGAACCCAATTAAAATAGTTACCCAACACATATCAACATATATTTACCTATTGTATTTGAGTTTAACCACAAAATTAAATTACGATGTTCAAAAAACCAACCTGTAAGCCAAATTGAGAAATTGAAAAGCGTTTGGCCTTTAAACCTTTCAGCTTGCGGCACCATCGGCGAAGTAAGTCGTGCTTGCCGATCTACTCAGCGATGCACCGAGGGGTACTTTACCTCACTGAGTTTTACAGGACCTCTAGGAAATCTGGGAGTTCAAACGGCGGACAAAGGCGTGCTCGTCGACCTGTTCGGTGAGTCGCCGATTAAGTAATTAGCCCATCGAGATTTACCAACTTCCATTTCAGGCTTGGTGGGTCCAACGACGGTCCAAGTCGGGCACGCCGACCTATTCGGCGTGTCGCCGACTGGACTTTTGGCTCGCCAAACTTCCCATTTTCCAACACTTTTAACCTTTTAACCTTCACCATGAACACTTGTTATTCAAAATAAAAAACCAAAGCATTAAAAACTTGGGTTGCCTCCCAAGAAGCTCCTTTGTTAACGTCGTGGCACGATAAGGGTACTAAATTAAGCTTCATTTTTAGGGTTTTCCATTCTGTAACTAGGCAACCCCCTTGTTCTCTTGGATTCAAATGTGAAGAAATTTGACCCATTTGGGTCTCCAACTGCTTAATAGAGACTGAGTGAGAGGTCACTGTCTGATTGAGAGTTGAGACATCCTCTTTCATCTCTTTCAACACTTTGTCGAACCCTTCAACTATGTTGAGAAAGCGTGAGAGCATATCTTCTGCCCAGCCACCTTTAGACTCCTTGGGCTTTTAACGCTCATGGGGAGGAACATATCTATCCTTTTCCCCCTCTCTTTATTTTCATGTGGCATTACGATCACACCATTCTCTGTCACAGTCTCTCCAGCTCTCATATCTATTCCATCCTTGATTTCCACCTGGTCTTGGGTAGTTTGCATAATAACCTCCTCCTTGATTGGCTAGGAAGTTCACTTCCTCGTTGTACAATGCTTTAAAGTTTGCTTCATCAAGGTTTACTCCACAAACACCCACAACATTAACACTTCTAGCACCAGCACCCATGACATTTTTAGCTAAAATATCCAGATGGGTCATCATTTTGGCCATGTTTTGGTCTCTCTGTTGATCCTTTTCGATTTGATCTTTTGTCATTTTATAAGTGAGATGAGAGACTTGGTCTTCACAAATGTACCATGCCCTGTTGATCTTGGTCATGCAATCAAGGAGTTGGGATGCTATTGCATATGACTGTTGCATTATACCACCCAGAGAAAGTTGATCAACAACTCCTTTGTTTACTGAATCAAGGCTCCTATAAAAGTGTTGTAGCAACACATTATCTGGAAGTCCATGAGTTGGGCATTGAAGCACCAGCTTCTTAAATCTCAGCCATGTCTCATGGATTGGCTCACCTTCCTAGCGTTTGAAACCTTGGATGCCATTCATTAGAGTCATCATCTTCGATGGGGGCAAGAATCACACTTGAAATGCTATGGTCAGCTCTTCCTGATGTTTGCGTAATTAACGACACAACTTCCAATGCAAGTATCTACGATTGTGCAATAGTATAATAACCCAACCAAGGGTTGGGGTCGAGTCCCAAAGGAGTGGTTTCGAGAATTAATAGAAAAATAAAATTAAGTTCTAACTAGTTATAGCTAAAGATATTAACGATTAAAAACATTGTAAATTAAAAGGGGGGACACAAAAGTGTCAAATATCGATTTGGGGGTTTTGTCACAAATATAGCAAAAACAGTAAAATTAACAAAGAAATCTTTAAATGAGAGGGGATTCTTGGGATGTGACTGCAATATATATTGATTTAAATCGTTGGGTACATGCTTTCGATAGGAAATTTGCAAGATAATAGTGACTAGGCTAAGCTTTAGATGGAAATAAGTTCCCTCTCGAGCAAGTTACCCCGTTTCAAATAGGTTCCTCTCGGACACCCATTTGCCGCATGAAGGCCAGCCTACGCCTTACCCCACTTACTCTCTCGAGTTGAGTGTTAGGATATAGGACTAGGGCTCACCCTCTCGGGTTGAACCTCATGTCGACCCACTCCTTAGGCCATCAGTCTAGCGGTCTTGGTTTCACGACCTCTCTCTCGAGCAAGCCGAAAACACATGGGTAGTTTTGTATTTGCAACTACAAACCCATTAAATTAAGCCACAACCACTAGGTGAAATCACCATTAAAATACATCTAACCTATCAGCAAACAAAACCCAACAATAATCTCAACACATATTTGCTAAATCACACCCCAATAATGGGGATTTTTAGCCACACATCAAGAGATATAAATTTATACCTAAATGAGCTTGCATTCAAATGGGTATGAAGATTTAATTCTTGTTACAGGCCAAGAATGAAGAATCCAAGAGACCCAAGTCCAAATCCTGGGAGATGAAATCCTCCTCTTCTTCAAGTTTCAAAAACCCTCTCCAAATTCAGAGAAAAAAATAAAAGCACTAAAATTATATTAAGAATCTGATACTGTCTAATGATATATTCTCTATAACTCTCAACAAGTATTTATAGGTTTCAAAAATCTGTGCTGCGACGGATCATTCGGCGACATTAGTCGAAATCGCCCATCAACTCAGTGATTCGCCCTTTGGTGTAGTTCATCATCTTCTTGCACCATCCTTCGACATCGTCGTGCTCTGGGTCATTGGGCGATATAGTACTGCTTCGCGGAACTGCTCGGCGATGCGCCGACTGCTCCCTTGTTCTGCCGTCTTGATCCTTTTCTTCAGGTTCAGCACACTGGAACAAAAGGCGAAGTGAGACCCTTCGGCGATTCGCCAAGTGGACTCGGCGATCCTCAGGCCTTCATTTTCTCATTCTTTTTAGCCTTTTCGTTCCTTTTTGCGAAGTAGTGTCCATGCTTTCCTTCAATCTTCAAATACCTAAAACTTAAGGGTTTTCATCAGATATTGAGATAAAATAAACATTTGAGGACACAATTTCTATTAAAATATAGCCCTAAATGGGTCCAATTTGTGGACTCATCAACACCCCCAACTTAAACTTTTGCTTGTCCTCAAGTAAACTTGAGTTCAGGTAATCACAAAGGGTGTCTCAAACAGTGCTACACAAGACTCAATCATGAACGTACACAACAAGACTCAATTTACTCATGCAAAGATCAATTGTGTACTCAAAGATTCAAGTTGTGACACACTGTTACCAAGGATTCTCATTCTCGCAATACTTGCTACTTGTGCAAGTTCAAGCTTAACAAAAAGTATCTAAATGCCCTCACATAAAGAATGATTCCATATTCACACATAGAGGTTAATCAATTCAAGATCAGGAATCAAATGCAACGCTCACACTCAAAAAGAGGAACACAATGTATGTTTTCACTCATAGGTTTGCCCTTATTTTCCAATAGACTTTCGATTTGGCTTACTCAAGATCAAAAAGGTCTTTTCAAGGCTTGAAATGGGGTTGAGTGCAAAGGTATGGTTATTTAGGCTCAGTGAATTCTTCATCCTCGTGAGATGTGGTGTTCTCAAAACGTCCTTTTCCTTTCCCTTATCACTTTTTCTTCTAGTGCTTCTAAGTCATCCTTTTATTCACTCTCTATGTATTGCTTGGAAACCCAATTCCTTTTGCACTTTTATTCTATAACTTTTTCTTTTTCATATTTTTTTTGGAGGGTTTCCATTTTGTTTTGCAATACCATGGGTTAGAGAGACTTTTTCTTGCACTTCTTGACTTCTCCTTTTCCTTTTCACCACACCCCTAACTTAGGCTTTTGACCTAAGTTGGTTATTCACTAAACCACAAATCAAGAGGATTATAGGTAGTGGGTCAAGTAAGATCTAGGGATCATTAAGGTTCTTCCAAAGAAAGGTAAGGCTCAAGGGGTGTTCAAGAGAGTTTCACACGCTCATGGGTAGGCCACAAAAGAGGTATATGTGAAATTTGGCTCACACTCTTTAAAGTTGCCTAAGATCATTTCAAGAGCACACCTTTCTAAATCAATCAGACTAACGGGGCAAATTCTAGGTTTATTCATGCAAGGTTGAAAGTAAGCTAATCACATAAGGAATCGACACTTAAGTCAAACAAGACTACACACTTTCGCTAGAGTGCAACGGTCATTACAAGAGAATCAATTTGATAAATGGATAATCACAACGAGATGCAAAGAGTTCACATATTGTCTATGCACTTCATTTGGTCTCGTCATAGCCGCGCATTCATGTTCGTTCAATTGATAACACTATTCAACCACCAAGATGACATTGGGAACCTCAATGATGTCAATGACCCAAACCAAGTGGGTAGTGTTGGTGCCATTCGTTTACCTCCGGCTGAAGGAAACGTGGTTTTTCACATCACAAGCACATTGCTTCAGCTCCTACAATTGAAAGGATTGTTTAGGGGCTTGGCTCATGAGGATCCCCATGAGCATATCAAGAACTTCGTGGATGTTTGTAGAACCTTCTCATTTAAGAACTATCGCAAGAATCTTTCCATCTCAAGTTGTTTCCATTCTCTTTGATGGGTGAAGCTACTAAATGGTTTGTTGAGTTAGCGAGGGACTCTATCACCTTATGGGAAGTGATGAGTCCACAAATTGGACTAATTTAGCACTATATTTATATAGAAGTTGTGTCCTCAAATGCTTATTTTATCTCAATATCTGATGAAAACCCTTAAGTTTCAGGTATTCAAAGATTGAAGGAAAGCATGGACACTATTTCGCAAAAAGGAACGAAAAGGATGAAAAGAACAAGAAAATGAAGGCCTGAGGATTGCCGAGACCACTTGGCGAATCGCCGAAGGGTCTCACTTCGCCTTTTGTTCCAGTGTGCTGAGCCTGAAGGAAAAGATCAAGTCGGCGGAACAAGATAGCAGTCGGCGCATCACCGAGCAGTTCTGCGAAGCAGTACTATATCGCCCAATGACCCAGAGCATGATGATTCTGAAGGATGGTGCAAGAAGGCGATGAACTACACCAAAGGGCGAATCGCCGAGTTGATCAGCGATTCTGACTAATGTCACCGAATGATCCGTCGCAGCACAGATTTTTGAAAACTATAAATACTCGTTGAGAGTTATAGAGAATATATCATTAGACAATATTAGATGCTTAATTTTTAGTACTTTTATTTTTGCTCTGAGTTTGGAGAGGGTTTTGGAAACTTGAAGAAGAGGAGGATTTCATCTCCAAGGATTTCGACTTGGGTCTCTTGGATTCTTCCTTCTTGGCCTGTAATAAGACTTAAATCTTCATACCCATTTGAATGCAAGCTCATTTAGGTATAAATTTCTATCTCTTGATGTGTGGCGAAAAACCCCCATTCTTGGGGTGTGATTTAGCAAATATGTGTTGAGATTATTGTTGGGTTTTGCTTGCTGATAGGTTAGATGTATTTTAATGGTGATTTCACCTAGTGGTTGTGGCTTAATTTAATGGGTTTGTAGTTGCAAATACAAAACCACCCATGTGTTTTCGGCTTGCTCGAGAGAGAGGTCGTGAAACTAAGACCGCTAGACTGATGGCCTAAGGAGTAGGTCGACATGAGGTTCAGCCCGAGAGGGTGAGCCCTAGTCCCATATTCTAACACTCAACTCGAAAGAGTGAGTGGGGTAAGGCGTAGGATGGCCTTCATGCGGCAAACGGGTGTTCGAGAGGAACCTATTTGAAATGAGGTAAGTTGCCCAGAGGGAACTTATTTCCATCTAAAGCTTAGCCTAGTCACTATTATCTTGCAAATTTCCTATCGAAAGCATGTACCCAACGATTTAAATCAATATATATTGTAGTTACATCCCAAGAATCCCTTCGCATTTATAGATTTCTTTGTTAATTTTACTTTTTTGCTATATTTGTGACAAAACCCCCAAATCGATATTTGACACTTTTGTGTCCCCCTTTTTAATTTACAATATTTTTAATCGTTAATGTCATTAGCTACGACTAGTTAGAACTTAATTTTATTTTTCTATTAATTCTCGAAACCACTCCCTTGGGACTCGACCCCAACCCTTGGTTGGGTTATTATACTATTGTACGATCGTAGACACTGGCATTGGAAGTTGTGTCATTGATTACGCAAACATCAAAATGGCACCGCTTCTAGGGAGTGGTGTTATTTGATAATTCTTAGTTAAGTGGAATTTTTTATTCTTCCTAGTTTTAGTTTTTACTAATCTAAGTTGTAGTTTTGTTTTGCTAGTTTGAATATCAGAGTAGGAACTAAGGATGGAAAATCATTATAGATATCACATGGATCATCACCTTCTGAAACAATTGAACCTCAGGGATAACCTTCTGACATTTAAACAGGTAGGAGATGAGGCAATTCAGGAAATGTGGCTGAAGTTTCTTGCGATGCTGCAACCATGCCCATCTCACAGGATGACGGACAAGGGGCTACTGGAATGCTTCTATAGGGGTCTTGGACCCGAGAATAGAGGTATAGTCGATCAGCTTTGTAATGGTGGTATGCTACACCATCCCTATGAAGTGGTAGCAAGACTCCTTGATGGCATGGTAGAAACCAACAAAGAAGCAAAAAAGAAGCAGAAATGGGACGCACTAGTCACCCAGTTGGATGTTCTGTCCACCCGGGTCACGGAATTGGAAGTACAAGCCATTGGAAAAGAAAAGTACTCCTCCCTTCGAGAGTGTAAACATGGGAAGAAGCAGAGAGGTGTGCAGGATGATGAAGCCCTTTCACTCATTCAATTAAAGATTAAGGCACATGAGAAGATGTTGAATGAGATGAAGGAGAACATCGAAATGTTAAATGAAGCATCAGCCTCTCAATCCATGACTATTCAACTGCAAGATTCCCAAATCGGCCATATGATATTAGGTCAATACCCACCATTCACCGAGGACTCGCCTAATTACAACATGGGCAACTCCGAAAATGAAGAATAGTTGCGGACTTGCGTCATGCCACGACGTTAACTAAGGCTCTGTTTGGGAGGCAACCCAAAACCCCTTACTATTTTTTATTTGTGTATTAGTAAAATAATGATGTGCTGATTGGTATAGGTTAAAGTGCGAGAAGTGCTCGAAAAGTGCAGAGTAACTGGGAACATATCCAATTAGCGAGTCGCCAAAGAGGTCGGTGAACTCGATCTTATCCGCTGTTTGACTCCAAACATCCCCAAAATTAGAGCCTATAAAACTCGGCAAGCTTGAGAAATCATTGGCGCATCGCCAACTCTATTGGCGATCTCGACGGAAACCATCGTTTGAATACCCAGGTTTGCTGGAAAGATCTGTAACACTCGGCGAAACAGGTGATTGGTCGGTGACACACAAATTGATTCGACGATTTTGATTGATATCGCCGGGCACGTAGGAATTGGACAGCGTTTGAGTAAAGTGAAACAAGGTGGAGGTGAAGCATTCAAGAAAGTGGGTTGAAAATAGGCGTGTTGGGTCGCTTGACGATGCTGTGTAGAGTTCGCTGAATCACTCAACGACTCGCTTAACGTCCCCACCCCGCCTTCTTTTTAATGCTAAAATTTTGAAAGGTCTACACCCAAAATCATAGGAGAACCATGCTGCCCTGACAGATGGAGCAACCGCATAGCCAGGATCACTTCTTTATCTCCTTATTTGTCTTACTTATTTTTACTTTTGGGTATTGTTAATTGCATTTGAGGACAAATGTGTTTTTATTTGTGGTGGGGTGAGGCTCACGTTTTGTGTGCTAATTGTGATTCGTGTTTAGTATATATTTGGGCTGTTCTATTTAAAAATTGTTGTTACACTGCTTTTTGTGGATGTTTGAGCTTATGGCTCCCTTTTGTTTTAAATTACAGAAACGATTTTGGTTTTGACCCTTTCGAAAAACCTTAAATTTTTCGCACATTTTTGCTACCCTTTACATGCTCTTGAATGTGGCTATTATTTTGCAAAATTTAAGTCTCAGTTTCGATCAATACTAATGACCCCACTTGGCTACCATTACTGTCGTTAACGCTCATCTCCTCCTCTGTTTAACACAATCACACAAAACCTAAAACTAAAATAAGTAGATTCAACTATAACTACAAAGATCACAATTTAACTTCAATAAAAGAATTTTAAACAACACCACTCCCCGGCAGCGGCCTCATTTTGATGAATAACGCTTTAAGCACACCTCATCCAATTCTAGGTGTAAACGATCATTAAGCAATATAAAACCCAACAAAAGAGTTGGGGTCGAATCCCACAGGGAGTGGTATGTGTTCAAATTCAATTAAGAAGTACAAATGTGATTTAACTAGATATAGGAATACAAATTATCAAGAAAGACATGAAAAAAATCAAAGGGGTGACATTAAATGTCAGATGAGGGGTTTGGTTTGCAATTATCAACTACAATGTAGTCACAAACAATTTGAGATAACAAAAAGGAGAGGAATTCTCGAGATGTGATTGACTATAGGAAAATTTCGATATATGGGTAATTTAAACTACTAGTAAATAACTAGATATCAGTGGGTGGGATAGACTATACATGAAATAGCTTTCTCTCGAACAACTATTCCGCTTCAAGTGATTTCTCTCCAACATCAACAAGCATAACAATTAAAAAAAGCCCACAACCTTAATACATCTTCTCTCTCGAGCAAGATGGGTAGGATTGGGTTTAGGATTCACTCTCTCGAGCTGAACCCAAATCAACCCAATACCTACAAACCATTAATCACAAGCCTTAGCCCCAAAACTTCTCTCTCGAGCAAGTTAAGAACACAAAATTAGAACTGCATTTACAACTAAAATTCATAAATTAAACCTCAGCTAATGATTAATCCCACTTCAATATAGCATTTAAACTAGTAATTAACAATACCCATAAACTAATTCAACCCATAATCACATGATCACACCCCAAGTATTGGGGTTTTAGCCAAACATCATAAAAGAGTGAAAATAATTACCAAATCGATTAGCCATCAACTGGGTAAGAGTAATTACGCCTTTACAATGCTTCAATTTGAAAAAATTCGAAACCCACTTGCAAAATCTCCAAATTGAGTCTCAAAAAGCCTTCAAGTCTCCTAAGAAATTATCTAAAACTCAAGAGAAAACTGTTCTAGACTAATTCAGCCTTTCAAATTAACTGTTTAAAATCTAATTTATAGTCACCAAAAGTAAGCCACAAAGGGCCATTAGGCGAGGTAAGTCGGGTTTGCCGGGTGGTTCGACGAACCGGCCTCTGCTCTTTCTATCCCCATTTACATTGGCTTTCAGCATCCTCAAGTCCTGTAACTTTGGGTGATCACTCTTGGCTTCACGGAACTGCTCGGCTATTCGTCGACTACTCCTTTTCTACCACCAAATTAGTTTCTTCCTCAGGACTGGCACACTGGAACTTTAGGTGGTCAAAATATCCACTCGGCGGGTCGTCAAGTGCTCTTGCGATCATCAGGCTCGCCTTTCTTAACTTTTTCAGTTTGGTTTGTTCCTTTTTACCTGTTAGTGACCTTGGTTTCTCCTTAATTCATATACCTAAAAATCAAGGCTTTAACATCAGTTTATGGCACAAATTAAGCATTTGAGAATGCTAAATCTATATAAACAAAGCCCCAAATGAGTCCAAATCTTAGACTCATCACGATCCTTACATGATTGATTTAGCTCAACAATTCAACTCACCACCTATTAACTTAAGATTCATGAAAAGAACTATCATACCTATGATTTAGAACTAGTGGTGGTTGTGTTTGCTTTAAATATTTGGAGGCATTATTTGTTTGGTGTCCATGTTGTTGTCTTTACCGTCCACAAAATCTTACAATATGTGTTCAAGTAAAAGGATCTAAATCTCCGCCAATGTAGATGGCTAGAACTCTTGAAGGATTATCATATGAGTGTCCTTTATCACCTGGGCAAGGCCAATGTTGTGGCCAATGCCTCAAGTCAGTTATCTATTAATAATGTAGCACAGTTTGAAGATGGTAATAAAGAATTAATTCTTGATGTTCATAGACCAACTTGGCTAGGTGTTATGTTAGTGGATTAAAGTGAGGGTGGTGTTGTTATTCATAATTGTTCAAAATCATCTTTTGTGTACGATGTGAAAGTAGAGCAAAGTTTTGATCTGATTTTTATTGAGTTGAAGGAGGCGGTGCTTAAAAAGTCCGTTGAGGCTTTCTCCCAAGGGGAGATGGTGTGCTACGATATCAAGGTCATTTGTGTGTGTTCCCAATGTTGATGACTTGAGGGAGAAAATTTTATCGGAAGCCAATAGTTCTCGATATTCCATTCACCCGGGAGAACCCAAGATGTACCATGACTTGCATTAGGTATATTGGTGGAATGAGATGACGATGGATATTACAGAATTTCTAGCTAAGTTCCCTTATTGTCAACAAGTGAAATTTGAGATCAAAAGTTGGGAGGTTTGTCCCATAATATTAGTATTCCTACTTGAAAATGGGAAGATTTGCATATGGGCTTTATTGTTGGTTTACCCCGCACCCGACGACAACATGACTCAATTTGGGTTATTGTAGATCATATGATGAAGTCGGGTCATTTTATTCCCTTCAAGATTTTTTATTCGGTGGAAGATTATGCTAAGTTGTAACTAAGGAAAGTGGTTAGATTACATGGAGTCCGCCTATACATATTCTCTGATTGTGGTATCAAATATACTTCTCAATTTTGGAAGCCTTTCCAAAAAGGGATTGGTACTCGTTTAAAGCTTAGTACAATCTTCCATCCTCAAATCGATGGGAAAGCGGAATGTACTATCCAAATTTTGGAAGATATGTTGAGAGCTTGTGTGTTTAACTTCAACGGTAATTGGGATGATCGTTTGTCTTTGAATGAGTTTGGATATAACAATAGCTATCATTCGAGTATTGGTATGGCTCCATTTAAGGCTCTTTATGGTAGGAGGTGTAGATATCCTATAGGTTGGTTTGAAGTTGGTGAGGTTGCTTTGATAGGTCTTGAGTTGTTCATGAGGCTATGGAAAAGGTTCAACTTATTAGAGAAAGGTTGAAAATTGTAACACCCCAGAAATTCTTTGACTTAAGTTAGAGCCCCACCTTATGAATAATGACTTAAAAATAGTTAAAATGGTGTTTATAAACCTAAATTAATGCAATTGACTTGGTTTGGAAGAGTAAAAGTCTAAACGTCAAGAAACGACCAACACGTCTGGAAACTAGAGAAGAATGTGTCCTAGTGTGTCCTTAGGGTTTAGGCAGCTTTGGGAGTGTCTTATGATGGTATAATCTTGTAAAAAGGTTTAAAATAGGTGACTATATGTTTATAGGGTCAAGGCGTTCAAATATGACTCCTTGGGGCCACCCTAAGGGGCCCCGAGGAGGACCCCTACCTTGGCCAAGCAAGCTGCCAAGGCAGCTTGCAAAATGCACTTGGAGGTAATAGGTGCGCATCGCGCACTTGCTCCCCCAAGGAGAAAAAGTTCAGTTCATGACGCGGTCGTGTCGCGGACTCTACTGTCTCAAAATTTAATTCCAAATATCTTTAGGGAACAGCTCTGCGTCGCGGACTTGTTCCGCGATGAAAATGCAGAAATTCAGAAATCAGTTTTTACTTCATTAAAGAGTCCAACTAAGTGAGGGGTATTTAAGGTACTTTAGGTGACGTGTATATAATGATTTTTAAGTCCATTTACCTCACTTTTATCACTCAAACACAAAAACCCAAAGATCTAAACCTAAAGTTCCTCCTTCTCTCTCTCTTCTCAAGAACTCCATTGAAGAAGATTGGAGCTTCAAGAAGAAGACCAACTCTCCAAGGTTTCAAATTGGATTTTCGTGGTTAATTCGTCAATAAGGTATGATTTCTTATCACTCTTGGGATTCCTTTCCCCAAGAGACCCCTTCAAGATGAATTTCAAAATCTCCAATTTCTAGATTTCAATCCAAAAACGTGGGTCTTCTTTCCAAAGTGAAATTGATGTTATAAACTGACTTTGATTGATGTTATATGAACAATTATGGATGAATTTATGGTGTATTGATGGTTTCTTGAAGAATTCCCCATGAGACCCATGTTTCTCCTTTTTTTTCCTAATTCTAACCCTAGTTTGTGTTGGATATTAATTGAAGGCTATGAATTGAATGTGATGTTATGTAATTCATGTTTGTATGATGATTCTACCCTAGGTTATGTATAATTTTTATGAAATTAGGGTTGAGTCTTTGAATGAAGCCTT
>JAJOOR010013700.1:0-28693 GCA_036250505.1 Solanum acaule | reverse complement strand
GAAAATTAGGTTGCAATCGAAAATTAATTATCATATTTTTTTTGTTGAAAAAATAGGTTTTACTAGCGAATGGTTGTTGGAGCCTTAGTCGCCACTAAAAATCACTCATAACCTTTAGTGGCAATATTTTGGAATTTTGTGGCGACTTTGTCGCCACTAAAAGTCAAGTTCTTTTGTAGTCAATCTTAGTTGGCAATGCTTAGGTGGAGGGATTAGTCCCATGTGGCTTGCCACGTCACTAATAATTTGGGGTGTTAACTCTTGAGGGTATTTGTGGTCTCCTAGGATAACGGCGGGGGTATTTTTTATCCCAAAATGTAATGGAGGGTATAAGTGGTCTATTTCACATAGTTTATGGGCAATTTTGACCTTTTTTCGTTTTTTAAAAGTAAAATGCTCAAATATGTCATTGAACTTTGAAAAAGACTCATCTATGTCATCCATTAAAAGTTTGACTATTTATGTTATTTCAGTTAACATTAATGGCATGGGTAAACTTTTTCTCAAGCAGAAATTGCATGGATGAGCCAACGGATGACATAGTGAGCCTTTTCCCTTCCTAAAATTTGAAAATTTAAATACTATTTGGTGTGATGTATAAACGGAGATAATTTTGAAATAAATTTTTAATATACCTTAAAAATGTTAATATGGCAAAAATACTCCCTCAAATCCTTTTATTACATCAGTTTTCACAAATTTTACATTTAATATATTTTTGTAAAACAATTTATTCTTAGAAATTATGCCATCTATATTATTTTAAATTCAATAAACCAAACCTTTCGTCAGATGTAATATCACCATAGCTAACAACTTCATATATATAAAACTCGTTAGAATCAGGTTTCTCTCTCATAAAACTCGCTGGAATAAGGTTTCTCTCTCCTCATTCTTAAGACTCCTTCTTCTTCACAACTTTGTGTAGTCTTTTCTTACCAGAATTGGGGGTTTAGAAAAACTCCTTATTGTATATGAAAAAAAAACATTTTTCAATTCATGTCATCTTTTGCAATGGTTTACACAATGCTGAGTCTAGACGATTTTTCGAGCATGGAGTGCACGTCTAGCATGACTCGAATGGACTATTTGCTTGCTGTATGTGAAGTATTCTTGTAAAAATCCATGTACGGTGAAGAAGACGGCTTAATCAATCAACATCATCATCATCAAGAAGAAAAACCAATTCTTGATTTCGTCGTCTCAAGGAGGAAACGATCAATGTCAAAAACACGGCCTAGAAAAGTTACTGAAAAATTCATCTGCACTAATGGCAGCGAAAAATCAATAATCAAGAA
Organism: Solanum acaule; assembly: GCA_036250505.1. NCBI lineage: Eukaryota > Viridiplantae > Streptophyta > Magnoliopsida > Solanales > Solanaceae > Solanum > Solanum acaule. The sequence continues at coordinate 27,395 of JAJOOR010013700.1, read as the reverse complement.
AGCTGTGGAAAACAGAGTGATCCTCGAAAACAGAGGAAATTCAATAATGAACAGAGAATTGGATATTGAATTCAAGAATCTGATTATATGCAATGTGGGTTCACTTGAATCAGTTAAATTGGTTATCGAAAAAACACTATTCAAGACTGATGTTAAACCAGAAGAGGGAAGGTTTTCAATTCCGCAAAAACAGATAAGGAATAGCTTTCTTGAACCAGAAGAAGACGCGCATTTGAGCACTCGTAATGGGGGGAAAATGTGTGAGATGAAGGTGATGTTGATTGAGCCTTCGTGTCGAATAAGCGAAATTAATCTGAGAAAATGGTTTATGAACAAAGATAATGGGAAAGTAAGTTTGAGTTATGTGTTGGTGACATACTGGAATGAAGTTGTAAGAAGGAATAATTTGGAATTTGATACTAAGGTGCAATTGTGGGCATTTAGAAAGGGTGCTGATTTGTGTTTTGCATTGGATAAACTTCAAGATTGAAGCTAAGTTACATGTTTGAAGGTATTTTTATTTGTTCATGTTTTTGGTTATGTTGCTCGTACTCTTTGAAAATGTCGATGGGTACGTGTTAGATTCTCCAAAAATATAAAAATAGTGTATTTTTGGAGAATCTGACACAGATACGACAAAGAAAGTGAAGAGTCGCAACTTAAGTATTTGAAATGATATATCACATGAGTTTTCGACTATGTTTGCTCTACCTACTTGATTTTTTTGTTATAAAATAACCATTTGGTATTTCTCACTCTTAATTTTCTATTACTAGTTGTCTTATATGTCTCTATTTTCTTATTATCGTACTATTACTTATGTGCCAAAAAATCTTTCCCAAACAATTTCTATTGTTCTCCAGATAATACTTGTAGGGCTAAACTTTCTATTGACAAGGTAGGATTATAATACTTGTAGGCTAAATTGGATAGTTATTGACTTATTGTTGTTGTAATAGTGAAAAAATATGAAATATGAAATATTCTTTAAGTCATAACCTAAACATTTGCCAAGTAAAGTATTAATAAGATGTTAAAACAGTTTTGAACTCTATCATGAATTAATTTTCTCTTAATTAAACCAATAACTGTGAAATATCATAAAAACAAGCACTATCAAAACATTAGGGAAAAAGAATCGATGTTGGAGCCTTGGTATGAAAAAAGTCATGTTGAAAGCACTATTTTCAAACGAGGGCTATGTATTGCTCGATCCGAATTTAGTCAGCTCCCGTATGAATTTTGAATACCGGATAGAAAAACAAACAAAAAAAACCGACATATGAAAATTGTCTTGACATTCATTATTTACTTTTAAAGACATTCATTATTTATTTTCTAAAATAAAGAAGTCTCAACTAACTTTTACCATTATATATATTTTTATTTTTTTATTTTAATATGAATAAACTTTCCATAAATTATATTTATAATAAACTCAAGTATATTGCATAAACTAATGTTACACTTTTCAAATATGATGTACATACTTTTCTTAATGAAGCATTTTTTTTCGCACATATTATTTAATATAATAATATCAATTTCTTTACTTATATAGGTAAGTACTAATTTAAGTTTATATGATGTTTGGTGATATCTTTTTAATATGTTATCTGGGATATTATTATATATAAAAAAATATTTATTAATATGAACATTGTAGCAGTTAATTTTAAAATTCTAAAATACTTCTAATATTAAAAGTAGGTGGAGCCTTTTTCCTTTTAAAAATAATTGAACTTTTTTCTTTTCTATAAATTTCAATATTTTCTAAGTGAAAATAAATACATAAATTAAACTATTAAAAAAAAAAACTTGAGATTCAAAATTTTGGGGTCTAAAATGAACAGTTTTATTAGGAGTCTGGAGCTAAAAGAACAAAAAAAATTGAGTAAAATTTCCAAAAGAGCAACAAAAATTGAGGATTAAATTAAAAGGGAAATATTTGGATGGAATGATGCATGTCGTTAAACGGCATATAAAAAATTGGACAAAATTTCCTAAAGGACAAAAAAAATTGAGGATTAAACTAAAAGGACAACATTTGAATGAAATGATGGATGTCGTTAAATGGTATGTGGTAAGAAGGCTCATGTTACAACATAAAAAAACCTACTCCTATGAGATGAGTTTGAATCAGAGGCGGCTCAATGTCTTTAAAAATTAGGCATAGGCCTTAGTCCCTATTTTTTTTAAGTATTAATAAAATTATTATAAGCTTTTTTTACCTATTTTTTTTAAGTATTAATAAAATTATTATAAGCTTTTTTTAACAAAAAAAAATATACTATGTTTTTTAATTTATTTGTCTTTTTTTAGTTTGTTTGGAAACATTAAAAAATGTTTCTTTTTTTGGATCAATTTTAAAATTTAACTTCCACATGATAGGTTTAAGATCACAAGATTAAACAATGTGTATATATATATATAGTTTAAAATCATAGAAAAAATAAAGTTTTGTTATTAAAAAGAAAGAAATAACTTTGAATCTTATATATAAAAATTAAAAGTTAGGATCCGATTTAATTTTGATTTTAGGCCATTAATTCGCTTGAGCCGTCACGAATGTGAATTATCAAATAGATTCATGTTGGGAATAAGGTACTTCTCAAAATAAAGGAGTACTTGTTTACATAAATTATTCTCTAAATAAAGGAGTCCTAGTTTATTTTTAATTTATTAATTAAATAAATTATTTTTTATAGTGTATGCTAATATGAAGAAATTAATATAAAGAAGGGTAAAATTGTCAAATCGTAATTAATTTATATTTATTTTATATAGATTTAAACAATAGTTACAAAAAAATCAAAATAAGGGAGGTAAACGTATCATCTTAAATCATGGAGGAGATACGTGTTATAGAGCCCCAAACATTTTGTTATTATCTATAATTAAGCAAATTATAACTATGGAGTCCTATTTAACACTAAATGTTTGTTGTTTTGATAAATTTCTCTATTTATAGACATGATGTCTTAACCTAATAGGCTTCCTCGTAATTTAGGTATCCAATATAACCTACACTATTGTCAGTCCATACCAATATATAAGTAATTCATGTCTAACAAGTAATCTAACAAATTAGAGGGCCAAATCATATTTATACGGACTATATTTATTTAGCCTATTTTATAAAACCAAAATAATTAAATTAATGTTGGTCAATGTTTAATTTTAAAATACAATTAACAAACTCTCACTTGGACAACATTAACTTAATCTTGAGTTTATTTAAAAAACTTGAAAGAATTTTCTTATTTATAAAATTACTTTTAGCCTAAACAAATAGTGATCACAAACACATAGTAATAGAACATAACTTTGAACATAGTCTAATCAAACAAGACTATCAATGTCAAAATGAAACAATATTATTGTGAATCACAAATTCTGAAGTTTTGTCGATAACCTAAGTATAGTAAAAAAATAGCCAACATAAATATCAAAATAAGCTATTCTCTTGTTGGCCCTCAATAATTTCTAAATTTATAGATATTGGACATCAATTTGGAGAAAACATCTATATCTAATATACCATGTTGACACGTGTATATCATTTGTATATCATATGTGTATCACTTGTATCATGTATATATAATACTAATTCACATAAAATACATATGCATATGCAAGATGTACACATGACATACTGTTAAACAATAAGGATACATAAATATATATATATATAGATAAATCGCATGTTGCCATTGGATATTTGCCCAAAACTACCTCTAATCTACACCAAATCACCCCAAATTTGTACGTAACATTCTTAGTATGTACCCAAACTTTTGAAACAACACTTAATCGAAAACAATTCCAAAAACTCATATTCAAAAATTCATGTTTGAAACTTTGAATATCGGTTAACAGAATCTTGTAGTTTTTTCTTCACGATTGAACTCTCAAATCAGTAGTGGAATGCATCACTCAATTTCAAACAACAACAATCAAAATGTTCAAGAAAACCTACAACTTAAGTGATTTGAATTTTAGGCAACGAAGCAAAGTTTAATTACTTTTTTCAATTTCAGATTTTCAAAACCCACTAGTATTGGATAGGGTCGTTAGTGGCTGAGTTTGAAAAAGAGAGACAAATCAATTGAAGGAAAAGGACAAATTGGTAAAGAAATTTTTTACCAAGATTGAACCCCAATATTAAGGAATACAACAGTTGACTTAAGTTTGTATAAAATGAGAAGTATTATTAGTTGGTTAATTATTTGGAAGTGTTTATAAAATTTTAGGGATTTAATTGGGTAAGCGAAAACTTCCATTGTTGGGAGTGATACTGTGAAAGAAAACCATCTCGCCTTTATTCTTGGATTCTCTTTTATACGTTTCATTTTTTTTAATCTCTTGTCCATGAGCTCATCTCCTTATAGTCAAGTGGCTTTCACTCCTTAACAAAAAAGTCTGAACTCCAATGTAACTTTCATCTCTAATCAGTGTCTTTTTAAGGATCCGAGGACGGGGATCCTTGGGAGTGGACATAAGGACAATGGGCTCTATAAAACATCTTGAGACTTTTGGTCTTATATTATGCCCTCCACACAAACCATGTACGAATAATTGGATAAATTTACCGTTTACTTTCCTAGCATGTATACATAGATTATCGACGATCAAACCCATATTATACATGAATTTATACATATATTATACATCCATGGTATAATCTTTGAGAAATTTTTTGAAATAGCAAAGATAATAGACATAATAAGGCTTTATAGCTATAGTTTCAGTAATTGTGCGCTCTATAGCTATAGTTCTGTTTGCTATGAAGGCGGCAGATTGTATATTTCGCTTGTCGATTTGTATATTCGCTTGCAAATATACAAACAGGGTAAGCTTATACAGATGAAGGTTGCAGTTTGTATATTTCTCTTGCGCATATACAAATGTGTAAGAATATACAAATTATGTATTTATACATTTAGAAATTTTCCAGAACTCCATTTGTATATTTCGCTTGCCAATATACAAACGTGATAATTTATTATGAATTTTCATAAATCGTATACAAATGTAGCTAGGGTGAGCGTATACAAATTCTGTATTCATACAATTAGGAACTGAATTATATAAATTTTGGATTTATATAATCAGAGACCGATTTATACAAATCCTGAATTTATACAATTAGGAAATCAAATAGCAAAAAATTGTGAAAGTGTAGCCACGAATTAAAAAATTACATAATATACTCTAGATGTTTGTCATTTTGCGTAATTTTCCCATAATCTTTTAGGTGGACCACTATTTAAGTTAAATTCTTCAAACAAAAATAAATAGCTATCCAAAAAGACTATGATACCCTTGATTGGGCTTTGATTTGATGCTATTCAAGTCCAATTTCAAGCCCAACAATGGATGAAGACTGAAGAAGAGCATTGTCGGGTCTTCTTCATCATCAAAATCATCCTTTCTTGTTCAGATTTCAGAAGAAAAAAAACAAATTGAATGGAGGAACAGAAGCGGAAATGGAGGCGAATCTCTAAGATTTCCACTGATTTTTCTCGTATCAACAGTCTTGATGATTGCTGCCTCATGCATATCTTCAGTTTTCTCTCCCCAATTCCAGGTATGAAACAAATTTCTCTATCATTTCCTTTGCTTTTGAAACACTTTTCAAGTTTCAGCTAAATTTACTGTTACTTTGGTTCAAAATTTGCAAAACCCAGTTCTTAATTTTCATCGTTTCAAGGTTACAAAAGATCGATTTTCTTTTTTTCTTTTTTGGGTCTCTCAGTTCTATTCGTATTTAGTATCTTAATAGATAATTCCCTTAATTGTTCTCATCATAGTTGATTTACAATACCCAACTCAATAAAAAGTTGCAAAGATTGGATTTTTCTGTGCATTGAGACCTGATGGACTTTATCCTAGTTAATTTTGAGCTTAGTTGGTAGTTTAGTTGCTTAAAAAATGTAAAACCTATATAATAAAACTACAATTCGCACCGAAATGATTTACCTCTTCAATCAAAAACCAATTTCAAAATCACTGTTATAAAGTTAAGGCATCAAAGGATTGAAAATGGCTGCCAAAAATTCGACTTCACATGGCCAACAAAGAGCAGTTTTGGGTATCTAATTTCACTTCTCACACGCCGTTAAGGGTGTACATTCAACCTTGTTGACAACTCATCAACTGAGGTGGTTATTAATTGCATTCTAAAATTGTTGAACCTGTTGCACAAATAAAGTGTGCAACTGAAAATCCGACTATAGGTTAAGGAGGTATTTATGCCTTTCCCCCATTTCCGTCCAAAATAGCTGAATTTTAGGCTTTCAAGCACTTGAACAAGAGAACAACTTGATTTTTCCTGTAAGTTTGTTGCTCAACTTCTCTTTTTCTATTGGTTCTCTGAGAAAGATGACTATAGATTTCTGTATTTTCATTCACCAGTTGCCGCAATAACCTGAATGCATACTCATCTTTCTTTTACTTTTTTTCTCCATTCTCTATATTCTTTGTGTAAAATATCCTTGTTGCTTTATAAGCTCAGGCAATTGACCATGCAAGGTTAACCTTAACCTGTTAGCTCAATGTTGGTGTAGGAGCATATAATTGAACAGTTCACCATATGCATCTACTTCTGTTTCGAGGTTTGAATAGTGCAAGTAGTCTTATTGTGGCCAATGAATTTTAAGAGCTCTTATCATTAATTGGTTAAAAGGAGAAAATAATAGAAAAGCTTGTGTACTCATATCCCTAAAAGGCAGTGAGTACTGAGTAGCGGTTTTTAAGCACCAGTACCACTGTTAAAGCTATCTTAATTTATTGGATTAGCAGAAACGAGATCAATTTCATTCTTAGTTTTAGAACTTCTTGTGGGTGTCGGTGGTCATTTGTCTTATTACTTTTTAATTTTTGTTTATTTGGGCTGGGGGATTCATTTGGATTTGCACTGTGCTTCATTTTTTCTAGCATGCTCCAACCAGCTGTTTTTAGATTTTACTATAGACCATATTTATAGTGCTATGTGATTCTTTTCTGTCACAACTTGCTGTTGAGTTGCAGATCGGTATAACACCGCCCTCGTTTGCCACAGATGGCGATTCTTGGCATGCCATCCTCGGCTTTGGTTGCGAGTAGACCGTGCTGTGAAGGATTTATCTCAGCCTGGAGTCTATCCGAACATTGAGATGGCCGTCTCTGCTGCAAGGTTAGCATTATTATTTTATTTTATTTTCTCTGTTCTTATCTTTGTCTTACAAGCTGGCTTCATATATGGATGCTGTTCAGGCCTGGGGACACTATACTGATTGCTGCAGGAGGCAGCCATCATGTGTCAAATATTCAGATTGAAAAGCCACTTTGCTTGGTAACTTCAAAATGTTAACCTCAGATTACTTTACATACTTAATGCGTACAAGATGTTGGGTCTTTTGATGTTTCTGAGTCTTGTGAGATTTCTGATAGTTATTTCAAAGCTATATATTTATGTGAAGTCACAGTGTAGCTATTTCCACTCATAAAGCTCTTATTTAGTTTGTGGATGAAACGTTGAGCACATGAATACATAATAGTTTTGTAATCCCATTTGATCTAGTGGGGTGGGGTGGGGGGATCATTAGGACTACTGTTGTGTCATCTGGTCTATTTTTTCATGACCTCATTTGCTACTTAAAAAAACCAAAAGAAGGATAGAACTGTAGGGGAAAAAGGGTGGTGATCAGAGGTCGACTCACCTATAGAGGTTGAGGTGCACCGGAACCTGTGAGCTTGGCAAAGAATCTTTCTTTATGTAGAAATTGTCAAAATTTTGGATGTATAAATAACATGGCACCCACAGTCACAATAATGATTATGGGGAGCACTGGTTGACACTTAAGCCGTATGAGGGCGTCATCTTTGACAACAGAGTTCGAATTCCACTTTGATGAAAGTGTTCAGTTTTCTTCTTTAGGGTGCCAATGTTCCTTATTTCTTTCTTCTTGGGATCTTGTCTTTGTCATTTCTATTTCTCCTGTGACGAAGAATCCCATATAAAAGAAACATCCACTGCTTTATCTCAAAAAAAAAAGAAAAAGAAACATCCACTGTTATTTAAGCTGCTAGTCTTTCACTTTTTTTTTTCCTTCTATTCTTCTATTGTATTTTTCAATTCGTTTTTGTGCAACAAGGCGGTGTAATGTAAGGAGCCTACCCTACGCAAGCATCCATGATTGATTTCACGGCCTGAACCCATGACCTATAGACCACACGTAAACAACTTTAATTGCTCCATGGCTCCCTTTCGATATGTTGAACCAAGTGAACCCAAAATTGCCCGAACCGACCTAATCTACACTCCTATTTAGTTTCTGTTTTAAGTATTTGTGCCTGTACGGTCTTTAAATCCTAGGTCCGCCTTTGGTGGAGATGGTGGATCAACGTTAGACTGTTCAGAATTCAGATATGATGCACTTGAGTCGAAAAGTTTCTCCCTTGCCATATAGGCATATACCTTGCAAGAGTAAAGTAAATGCATGTAAATTATATAAGATAGCACTAGCCTTTCGCTGCCTCAACTTCCTTTTTACAGATTGGCGCAGGTGAGAGTCCTGATGATACAACCCTTATTTGCTCCCGCAGCTCAGACAGGTTTGTGAGACCTTCATCACTTTTTACTTCTTTTTCTCCTTAATCAACTTGATGTTGTGCCTTGAATTAGAGCATCAGATTTTTTTTGCAATTCTGATCAAATACTAAACGAACCACAACAATATTGCATTACTTGATCTTCAATTCTGTCTATGCAATGCTTTTTTAAAGATGTCTACTATTGTCAAGTTTCTACACGAACAGTTGACCCAAATTTGGATTTGCTCTCTGATATTTGGAACTGTTTTCACTTGCCATTGTATGCATGTTTGTTCTTTGTTTCTGAACAGTGCATTGGAGTTCATGTCCACATGTAAGCTGGCTAATTTGACTGTGAGGACAGAGCTTGGTTGCTGCTTGCTTCATAGAAGCGGGAAGCTCACAATTGATGGGTGCATTCTTCAGTGCGAGTCGAACCCTCTTGACCATCTCTCCTATGCAATTATCAGTACTGCTGGTGCGGCTGAGGTCATCCCATCAGCACTCAAAACTTGTAGTAATGGTGTTTCGGTTCTGAAAACTCGAATTGAAGGAGGTGCCAAAGCTGTCCTAACCAGTGGGACACTTTCATTGCAACGAGTACGAGTCATTTATACTCGTACATCACTCTTCTTCTGGTTTGAGGTAGAAGGCAGTGACAAAAATACTGTGCAATCTGCATCTGTTGAATTGCCAATTAGTTAGTCAATCTGCCATTCCATTCCATTTGTTGTATCCTTTCTGTCACCTATCTTGAAAAGAGGAAAGGGGCTGAGAGAGGGTTGGTTGTAACATATTGTTCAAATTATGTACTTAGTTTTAATGTATCATTGTGCAAAAGTTCTTGGTTCTTTAATAACAGTTGTAGCTCTTCCAGCAGTTCACTTGTCTAGCAAATCTGCCAATTAGGCCTTCTTTGAACTTCTCCGATCGAATAATGGTGTTTTATGAACCATCGCATCTTTCAAGGATTTGACATTTTATTTCTTTGTTGTTCGTTTGAATTTGGTTTGATGATGAATTTCTCTCTACGAGAGAACTGTTTAAATCAATGAAAAGTTACTCCAGACGCCTCTTTCTTTCTTATCAAAGACTCTTTGACAATTGCATCCTAGGCACATCGGCAGAACCTCGTACCATTGTGACCTAGGCACTTGGGGCCTTGGAGTTTATTTGTTAGTCCACCATTATCACAAACCTCTACTTACAAAGTGAAGAAACTTCGTTCATTTCCAAGTTGATGATTAGTGAAGAAACTTTGTTCATTTCCAAGTCAGATGATTAGTGAAGAAACTTCGTTCATTTCCAAGTCAATGATTAGTGAAGAAACTTTGTTCATTTCCAAGTCGATGATTAGTGAAGAAACTTCATTCATTTCCAAGTCAATGATTGTTAGAGGATGGAACCTAGTAATGGCACCTCAGCTTGTCAATTCCTTCATAAGGTTTATTCCTGAATTTTACAAGGAACAAGCTATTCTCATATGGAGTCCGCCCAAGGGAGAAATCCAATCCAATGGGTTATGGAGCTAGGCTTGACATTAAAGACTGGGATTGGGTTCGACATCAAAGACGGAGAAAAGTGTACAAGTGCAGAAAAAGTATTGGGCTTGACATCAAAGACAGAAAAGCATACATGCGTAGAAAAGAAAAACTCCCCTAAAAAAACAATCGCAATGGAAGCTTCTCACTATTGTTTTGCTCCACCACTAAGCATTGTGTTACCCTAGTCAATAAACAGCCTTATATGGTTCCAAATGACCTACAGGAGGCCCTGGGGAACGTCCCACTACGAACTCCTATCCCAATATTTGGATATAAACTCCTTGTGTGTAGGCCTCAATCCAAACAAACAAACAAAAAAAAAACTACATACTGAGGGCAAATCTCATCATTCATTTCTCTCACGGAAACAAAATCTCATCACAACACCGTTTTAATTATTGATAACCCAAATGAATGAACCAATGGACAACTTTTCAGTCATCAAATAGCACGACAATATCACAACGGATAACTACGCCAAGCTCATAAAAAAGTGTCATTTATAATCCCAAAGCACAAAATTTAAGCACAAATCTAATCTCCAGAATCAATCGACACTCCAAGATCGGTATGTTCTCTACATCTGTTTATTGCAGTCGGTACAATGATAGTGTAGCCTCTTGGACAATGATCACTGAACTGCTTTTGACTATAACGCCAGTTGTTCAAGGCGTCTTTACAGGAACATCTGGGTAGACGTTTGATAGAAGAATATGGTTGTGTCATGTACTTGTAATAAATCCATAAGAGCACTCCTTCTGCAGCTTGTTTTAGGTTCAGCTGAATGAGTTACCTGAACATCAATCAGCTATAGGATTAGTTCGTAAATCGTACTAATACCTAAAGTGTTCGGATGCAATACCTAACAAGACTTTCTTTGTGCTGAAACTACTTAATATTATTTTCTTGGAATTCAAGTTCTTTGCTTTTTCTTATTTGAGCAGTTTTTACCGCTCAAACTACTTTGCAATATTAGCTAGAACGTTGAACAAGGCTAATAACATATTTCATTCAGGTGGACGACAGGTTTACCATAGGCGATTCAAGGCTGCAGTATCACAGTGCTATGAACAAATAAAAGAGGAAAAATAGATGTTTTAAGTGTGAGTGCAACTAAGAGGAAGAAATGAATAAAGAAAAAGAAAATGCCTTCCATGCAACGATTCCACACTCGTACTACAGAGTCAAATTTTTGGACACTGTAACTTATCTGACAAATGCATTGATGCTAAGCTTAGCCAAAAAAGTAATGATACCTCACTAATATTTATAGAACATCTGAAGCTTGATACTATTTCAAGAGATCGATTTCTGTTTCACCACAATATCATCAGCAGAATAATAGTCAGCTATGAGCCGGTACATGAATGAAGCATTATGTCCACCCCTGAAACAGCAAAAGAGAACAAGCGCAGAGTTTTAAAATAGAAAGGGAACAGAAAGCAACAATATAATAAAAGATCATGTAGTCAAATCAGAGAACCGATATTGCAAACACTGTCATCTCATTGATCAATATTGTCATCAATATTTTAACCGATATTGCAAACACTGTCAACAGAGAACCGAAATATTTTATTTTCTTATATTGCCAAACAGGGAACATGTTAAAATATAAGAAAATAAAATATTTCACACACTTATTAGTTTGTAGTGTCAATATTGATCAGACAGATTTCCCATGGATATTTCTTCTTGCTTTTAAGTAGATTGAGTTATAAATTCATCTCATGCATCTTAAGGTCGGGTTACATCATCGTCAATTAGCATTCACCAAGGAGTAACATTACATGAAGAAATACATTCTCAAAAATACTATTAGTAAGGGGAACTCACGTGTCTGTTATAAACAAACTAACAAGATTTGGTGGCACATAATCAAATGCGGGATTAACAACATGAAGTAGAGGGGAACCAGAGCTGTTCCCAAAATCCAGGCAATCTGAGAATTCTCCAAAGTCCAGTAGCTCAGCTGGTGATTTCAATTCATTTAGCAAGACTTCTGGATTGTGTGGATACAAAGGACATAACTGTTGCACAAACAAGTAGTTACACAAATGATTCATAGTTGAAGCAGATGTAGTAAGAAAAGATATTTGACCTGAGAAAAATAGTTCACCACTTTTTATCGTTTTTCCTCGACTCAACCACAAGAATACCAAGAAATAACAAGTAGCATTTTAAAATAACCCATGTCCTACAATGGTAGTGCGACTTGTTTAGCTGTCTTCTTCATTCTCCATGCGCTCAGGTTCCAGTTTATAAGAGCCTTGTTTATCTTATCCATCTCAATAGGTATGTAATTTTCTTCAAATTTAACTACCATAGTATGATGCTTAAAATGTACAATATATTTCTTTTGAGATGGAAAATTAATAGTTCTGTACTTGAAAGGTTTCAGTTAGCATTATTAAAATCTATGGCTCTTAGTGGTAGTAGAGTACAAAATCAGTTTCCTTTCCCCATAAAGTTTTATGTTTCTGGTTTCATTTTAAACTTATTAATATGACTTGTGAGATATAATCATTACCTTTCTGTAGTGGCCGATCATAATCAGATAATCATCCCATCGAACAATACCCTAGAGCAATGCAACTTCAACCATGAAATAAATAGAATAGTTTTAGGCATCACTGCTAGTCGAGCTATCGGCTAGAGACTAATAGAGGCATGACAAGAAGATTAGATGCATTTGTATGTGTTTGTTGTGGTTCTAAGATAGTAAGGATTGAGGAGCCAAGATGTGGCATGGTAGTTCTGTAGTTGTCAGCTTCAGTGTTGATACTTGGTGGGAAAGAAAACCGGATGGATGTCACCAAAATGCAACATTCCATTCACTGATTGCTTATTGACATCCTTTTGCATAGACAACATTATTGAATAGCGAACATTAACCTTTTATTAGGTCACTCCAGCTGCCGAAATGACCTCTTCAAAGCTTTTAAGAAATGCTCTCGACCTTTCATGGATACAAAATCAAAGCAAGATGGACCTCTCTTTATACCTTAGTCCAATTAGAGCACTTCATGTTCTCCATGATGCTTTGACCAGTGAGGGAACCTCTCGTGCTTATTTCCAAGTAAACTTCTATTTAAACTCAAATAGTTCTTTTATCCATCAATTTCAGAGGCAAAATCATAGGTGCTAATACTGCAGCATCAAAAACAGATTCTAGGCTACAAGACTACATTTCAGTCAGCAGCAGAAAATTCCAATACATAATCTATTTTATGGAATTAGTTCTTTAATTTTTAATAGAACTAGAAGTAGGAGTAAAATATATTAATTTCCTGAAGGATCAACCCAATGCCTTAGTGATGCTAAAATACCTTGTGAGTGCCTGCAAGAACAACAAAGGGAACAGCGTGCCTTTGAGCTGCTAGAGCCACCATGTTCATTCCAACAGGCGCAATAACCCCACCATTGGCCATGACAGTGTGAGCTCCAACAACCACCTTTTTTTTAGGATTCATCAGAATTCAGGTAAAAGACTATGGCCTCATAATTAAATGCTAGAAGTTACAGCACCAACATACCATGTTGACTCTTGAAATGATTGCAAAAACAGCAGAATCAGTTATCACTGTGGTCTGCAGACCCCTTGCAACCAATTCTTTTGCAAGGGCATGCCCCTGATACCTTAAGTAAAACCAAGGAGGGACAATCAAACAAGTAGAAGAAACAGATAATTATAGAAAAAGGAATTTACAGTAACCGTACGGTATTACAACACTTAATGATCAAAGGTAAGCCACTTCTCCAACCTTGGGGCACCCTCAGCCACAAAAACCCGGAAAGATCTCTTCTTTTCCTTTGCAGCACATAGAAATTCCATCACTGTCCTTGAATTGCCTAAAGTTAAGATTACCTCACTGAAAAGAAAGTAGGAACAGACAACAATTAAAAGGTGAAGAAAGAGTTGGAATACATATAACTGGACGCAATAAATAAGTGAAGAAAGAGTTGGAATGCATATAACTGGATTAGAGAGGAAAGCGTCAACCTCCCATGCTTTTCAATCCGTAAACAGCTACTAGAAATAGCAAGAATTTTATATGAAAAATTAAATTATGCATTTAAAAATTTGAACCAACACTGTGACAATAAGCTCCCTTTATGTGTCAGTCCAACTTACCTAGTTGAGTGCACATCTGTTTGACTTCACTGAACATATAGGTCAACCAAACTGAATTTCTTATTCTTTTAGTTTGCAGGCATGCTGTATAGGGGCTACCATAGACCATCATTATTCTAGATAACCACTACTAATACGATCCCCGGGAAGCAGAGGAGACCCTGGGTTGAAATTGTTGTCATTTTCATGATAAACAGAAAATATTGTTACTAAAGCAGATCTCACCAATAGATTTCTGACAATTCCATTGGCAATCCCTTACCAGAATAGTTTTATACTCAATATGAAATAACAGCTCTAAGAGGCAGGCTTAACATAAGACTCTTGCAAAGCTCTATTAGAAGGCTATTTATTAAAAAAGAATCAGTAGAAGGTTATGTTATTACATTGTAATTGGATAGTAATTTTTGAGAAGTTTATTTATACTTATACCATCACTCTAATGCCCCCACTTGGGAAACAAAGCCCATGCTATGCAATTGGATAAGTAATAATAAACTTAGACAGATCAAAAGAACAAGAAAGAAAGAGAACTACACAAAAATACTAGTGCTGCCCCAACTAATGGTGATTGTTTCTTGCTGTAACCAAATGTTGGAAAGAGTCCAAGAATACTGAATGATGGAAGACTTCATATATTGAAATGCCTTGCTGATTTTGCTTGTGTTCCTATAGGTCAATAACCATAGATAACCGACAAGAATGTGGCAGTTATCTTTGAACTTGACCTCAAAGGCTCAAACAAAGAAAAAAGTCCTATTACTTGATGCTTTATAACAACCAGTTTTAAGTAAACTATAGTTCCCAGATTCTAGGCGTTATTATATATACCCTTTGAATGGAAGGACAGCCTTCAAGTGCTGTGACCTGCAAAGCACTTTATGCTGATTTTATTGTGTGTTGGTTCCATATAGCCCGACCCCAATTAGCTTGGTAGGTGACACCAAATATCAGAAATATGAATGGGGGAAAAACTGACAGCCAAATCACAAAGAGGGAGAGAGAAGATACTTGTGATGAATATGCTCAACTGCTTGTTCAGCAATCTGTTCATGGCAAGTAGCAATATCTTGAATAAGTTCATTAACAGCCTCAATGACATTATGTTTTAGTTTCTTGCTCGTTGAATTCTTATCAGCAGCTGTAAAGAAAATGTGAAACAAGTCACAACCTGACAAGACTCATTTCTTGTAATCCCAGTACCAACTGTTTACAATTTCTGGAGTGACATGGAAGTGTTTAAATGCATTCACAGCACTAATCCAATCACAACAGTTGGTGGCCTCAGGGTAATTTGCTAACTCACTTATTAGTAAAACATCTTAAAGATCCTCAAAATAGTTTAATGTCATGATCTAACTTATCCCCTAAAAACAATGCATTAGATCATGATCTAACTTATCCCTTAAAAACAATGCTTTAGATCATGATCTATCTGCTTACATTTGCTTTTTCCTTCAGAATCACCACCAGAAGAAGATGTTCGAGGTACAGCTGTTGATTGTGGGATGTCTTCAAGGAGGGTCTGCAAGGAAGGTGGTCTCAAGGTGTTTCTAGCAGCAGCAGCCACAGCTGCGGCAGATAAACCTTGATGATCATCTTGCTTGACATCATCTTCATCATCACTTCCAGCCGATATACCCAACCCACCAACAGCAGCAGCTGTCAAAGATACATCCTCCTCCCTTATAATGTTAAGAACTCGCCTAACAATGTTACCGACAGCAAGCTCTGTTATGTTCATGCAATATCATCAAAAGTTAAATTAGCAAAAGAAAGGAGATCTAGAAGAAGGAACACAAAAACTAAACTCCTCCAGTATAAGAAATTGAAACTAGCAGAATATCATAAGCCCTTCAGTCAAAATATTAGCAGATTCATTCAACAAAATCCTTGTTTTATTCGGTCTTTGGATAGGAAACACACACTCTAACCATTGGTAATAACTAAAGTCAAGGTATCAGTTGCTATCGTAAGAGTTCTAGTGTCCAGAGCAAGTACCGCCTGGAATTTTTGACTTTTTAAATATGTTTACTCCCTCACTTCACCTGAAAATGTTAGTTGGCCTGGGTTTTATATATTGGCAAAAGATGTTTAGTTAATAATTTTTTTTTCTAACATACTAATTACTGAATATTGAGCAAAAGTTGATGAATGCAGGTTGTTTTATATAAAAATAACAATAAATTAAAGAAACAGGTGAGATTACTTTACACCCTTTACTTTGTGCTAGGTTGAAAACTACTGCTTGAGAAAAACATTCTTTTGTACATAGAATATGTAAGAATACAACCAAAATTAGGTGCTGAAAGAAGCTCGAACATGGAAAAATAATTTGGACATAAAAATAACAAAATACAACCTCGTTGTCAAGTAATCAGCTACGGCTAGTTGGATACTGCACTAAGAATAGACATGGCCCAAACAAGCTCTATATTTAATCCTTAAGCAAAGAAGACCAACACAGTCTCAGAAGAAATAGTTAAACCTCAGTATCTGTAGAAGAATTAACTGGAACGATACTAGCAAAATGCAAAAAGAAAATGTATTCTTTCAATCTTGGTTAAGCTACTATAGGGAAAACATAGGATTTTGCTTTGATCTTTGTACTGAGTCATTCTGAGAGGTCATCAACTCCATCTGCACCACATGTTCAGTCCAACCAAAAGGGTACTCATTTGTTAAATTGAATTTGAGCATCTGGATACAATCTATGTCGTCTTCAAATTGGACCGTTGATCTATTCTCATTTACATATCCTATCTTGACTAGCACATAAACTAAAGAGAGCATTTTCCTTTGGATAGGTAAGTAAGAGTTATATGCTTATTGAATTAAATCTTAGTGCTCTAAAAGCAGAACTGAAAGTGACTTTTCCAGAAACTTCAAAGTTCATTAATGAATTTTTTTCTCTTCCCTACAGTTTTGATCATAAAAGATGATAGGAGTCAGGAGAATTAGTAATTGTTAAGAGAAGAAGCTTGCACTTGACAATTGACATGTTCATTAATGAAT
Source organism: Solanum acaule (assembly GCA_036250505.1). NCBI lineage: Eukaryota > Viridiplantae > Streptophyta > Magnoliopsida > Solanales > Solanaceae > Solanum > Solanum acaule. Next base: position 10,124 of record JAJOOR010013700.1, on the reverse strand, counting down.
TTTTTTCTCTTCCCTACACTTTATTTTTTCTTTTTGAATTACGACAATTGACAATACACTTCCATAAGTACATAAGGAAAATGGCAATGTGAAAAGAGGGAAAGAGAGTTTTTCATAACATATTTAAGCGGAAAAGGCCCATTGTCTCGTTACCAATTATTCATACAGCTTAAGAATGAAACATATGCAAACACAGTAACCTATTAAATATTATCTTCCATCAGAATTACATCCACATGTAAGTTTCCAACTTCTTTTACTTCAGGTGATAATTAGCATAGAACAACAATTCATTTGATCAACAAACACCAAATAACTGGTAAGAGGAAGTTGTGATATGGTTTTCACAATATGATTCAGACTTCATAACAAAACCAAAACCATGCAAAGGTTTTTCTGACAAGGTAAAGAATTTTATTAACAATTAGGGAACAATGCCGTATGTCAAAAAACCCGTCAAAATACGACTTTCTAAAGAAGAGACCCAATCTTCTATACAAGGTCTCAGGGTAACACCAAAATCAAATTAGAAACAAAAGACTATTTTGCATCTTTACAGAATCTTGTTCAACCCCTTCAAATGCTCTCTTATTTCTCTCTCCAAATAATCCACATAATTGCTAATGATGCAACACCTCCATGCCCTAGGACTTCTCTTCCCCCTCTTGATGCCCCAGCTATGCATGCCTCCTTCATTGTGATCGGCAACACCCGTTGCACCCCAAACCAATTAAGAACCACCCTCCACAGTGGATTAGCCATTGTCCATTTGACAATGCAGTAGGAGATGATCTACATCTTCACCTGAACTTCTGCACATGAAACACCATCTAACAAAAGTGATCTTCTTCTTTCTCAGATTGTCTGTTGTCAATATCACACCCCTCGTTGCCAACCACATAAAAGCTTTCGCACAGCTGCTACACCCTTGCGTCTTTCCCCTTATTTCAAACTCAAGAAAGCCTTGATCGATAGAAAAATACCTTCCTCGGGGCATTAGGTACCCATACAGCACAATGAGGGAAAATTTATTCAACTCTACTTAATAACCACTCATGAAAGATACCAAGGTGAACAATCCAGCTCTCGCCATCTCCATGAATCTGGTGCCTAGAATCTAACCCTGCTACCATTCCCAGTCCTGAAAGAAACATGTTTACTAAAGTCTTCCCACTCCTTCATAATGTTCCTCTATAAGCCACACCCAAATGGTGTTAAGATGTTTATAGTCCTCCACCCACCTTTCATGATACCATACTTCTTTGCTACCATACCCCTCCAAAGCGCATTCACCTCCAACCCAAATCTCAATACAACTTCCCTAACAAGGCTTTGTCAAAGACCAAGTGATCTTTCACACCAAGTCTTTCTCATTTCTTTGGAGATGTGAAAACTCTCCAATTCACTAACTGAAACTTTCTAATTTTTTCGTTGTATCCCATAGAAAATACACTGAAATCTCTTCAACTTCTCTGTCACTTTATTAGGAGCCTGCAAAAGCGACGTGAAATATGTGGGGATACTAGACAAGAATAATTTGAATCAATACCTCCTTCCTTTACGACAAGCATCTCTTTTTCCATACGACTAGACTCTTCTCTACTCTCTCAATCACCGAATTCCACATTGTATGCGACATTGGCACCGAGCATGAATGGAGCTCAGTGGAACATCCTATGAGATGTAAGATATGGGACTAGGAAGCACCAACCTGTGAGCTGGGAGAATGTCATTTCCCTGAAGAAATGGGGAGGACTTGGTGTGAAGAATCTCAAAGCGTTTGAAAAGACTGCTGGGTAAATTGGGTATGGAGATTCAGGACTAAAAAGCAAGGTTATATGTGGGAAAGTAATAGTGGACAAGTATGGAACTGCAACTAGGGGATGGAGAACTAGGAACACCACACTACCATTTGGTTTTGGTCAATGAAAAATATCACACAGTAGAAAAAAACGACAAGTGGCAACAGTAGGTTAGAAGATGAGGACAACAACAGGGTAAGCTTCTTGAGCCACGGGTGATTTAGAGAAAATGAGCAGAGGATCAACTTCCCTAGCATCTAAAATAAGCCAGAGATGACAGCACAATATATCCACGGTTCACAAGAAGGGTAACTCTCTGGGATCAGAGGTTCAGGAGGAACTTGATGCAGCATTGAGAGGTAGCTAAAGTCTACAGTAGATTGCTTTGTTTGTTTGGTGGTCAAGGAGGCTTGCTAAACAGAAGAAGATATAATGAAGAGAGGCATTCAGCTATGCGCTAGATGCCATCTTTGTGGCAAGAAACCTGAGACTAATGGTCATCTATATTTGCATTTTGAGGTGACTTCAAAATCTGGAATTTTTTTCAGTGCATGAGAGGTCTCACATGGGTAATGCCAAAAATTTCTTTGGACTTACTGAAATGCTGGAAAAGGGGAGGAGGTTTGCCTAGGCAGAAAAAGCAAATAGAAGATGATACCAGCCTGCATTTGGTGGACTGATGGGAGGGAAAGGAACCTGAGATGCTTTGAAGACATGGGTAGTTTAATTCGGAAGATTAAGATAAACTCCCTTGTGTTATTTCATTTTTGGTGTAAGGTAGAATTTCCATTACATACTGATCCTAGAGATTTTACAATCTTTGTAAGTTGATAGGATAGCATTTGTCAGTTTCCTTCTCTATAAATATGGTTTTTGCACAACCTTTTAGCATTAATACATAAAATTTGTTAGAGTACCATTAAAAAACAAACAAAAAAACAGAACTCTAAGTCAACTGGAAATACTATAGAACAAAATCTACCACAAACTAGCCAAGAATGAAGGAGATGAGAGACAAGGAGAGAGAGAACATGCTACTAGTTTCAACAATTACCCAGTACCTGGTCTTCTTACTACATACCATACTCTTATTGTTTAGATTATCTCCAATTAGCACCCAAGGGTGTGGCCTAGTGGCCAATGAAGTGGGTTGAAATTTGAAAACCATGAGGTCTCCGGTTCAAATTCCAGCTGAGACAAAAAACACTAGATGATTTCTTCCCATCTGTGCTAACCTTGGTGGGCAAAGTTGGATATCCCGTGGAATTAGTTCAGTTGTGCACAAGCTGGCACGAACACCACGGTTATAAAAAGACGATTATGTCTAATTATTATTATTTTCAGTTATTAATACATTTTCAACTTATCCCAAAAAAAGAAAATTATCAAAATATGGAACCAAATAGACCAAAATGGTTGTTAATGATTCATATAGTTGATCCCAGAAAGCTAGATTGAGGCTTCCATGATTGACTCATTGATATAACAAAAAGGGCCTGGTGCATGAAGCATCCCAACATCCACGCAGGGTCCTAGGCGGGCTGCACCCCTAAGGGATGTAGTGTAGGTAGCCTACCCTGATACAAGCATCAATGGTTAATTCCAAGACTCGAATCCATGACTTATAGGTCACACAGAGATATAAACTAAAAATCTTCCTAAACACCACAGCACACGCTCAACATTTAATTGTGTGTACCACCTCTTGTAAAACATTAATCTGTTAGAAGAATGACACTTTTATGTATTATTTATTTTTCTTCTTCAACCACCATTGCGAACAACAACAACAACATACCCGATGTAATCCCACAAGTGGAATACCCCTACCTTGAGAGGTAGAGAGGTTGTTTCCGATAGTCCCCAGCTCAAGTAAAAGCAGTTTGAAAAAAGAGAACAACACGAGTGAAGAAGCCAAGACAGAATAATAAAGAAAGCATGACGGAGCTTTAAAAAAAAGGGGGAATAGTAACTACAACAAAACAATTGGATAATCAAAGTACAAGAAACATGAATAGTTACAGAAGTGGAACGGAAAGGATAGAAGAAGAAACAAAAGCTTATACCTACTGGATTAGCAGCAATCAACTTTTCCCCAATTCCTCTGATTGCATCAATAAGAGCATCAGCCTGGTTAGTTTGAGGAAGTCTCTGCTGCGATATGCATGAGCGTAACACTTCCGCTGTCAATTTCGCTGTTGTCTTCGACCCCTCAATTTTCCTATCCCACAACATTCAATACATACAGCAAACAAAAAAAAATCATCGCTCCGTAGATTATCACACACACAAAGAGATAAAGAACGGGAATTACCGTTTCTTCAGCTTGATTATGAATTCATTCACTAGGGCATTCATGTCTGGCGTATTTGTTGAATTTACACCTAAAATTACACCAAAAAGGCTAAGAAATTCGTAAATTTTGGATAATCAGAGTAATTGCAGAAGAAACTCACCGTTTAATACTGTGCTTGAAGCTCGGTGATTGTGCTCAACAATAGCGTAAGAGGGGTAATCTGTTTTGGTTTATAGAGTGAAGCAGAGAATTTTGTGTTGCCTTTATGGCCTTAGCAATTTGGATCCGGGTTTAGGACAAATTCGATGTACAAGCAATGAAGCACATTATACAATAGCTTAGTTGCGTGTGCTACTCTCTTTTGCTTCTTTTTTTTTATAAAAAAAAGCGGATACGGTGACTGGAACTCTCACTAATAAGATGAGCGTTTAGGTATTTAAGATCAAATGGATACGGGGCCTGGAACAAAGGTTTTACTGCAATAATATATATGCGAGATTTGATTTCTTAGTTCTTTATGATTCTAGTCATTTTATGAGAGATACTTACTTATACACATATAAAACCTTTATTTTTACACGTATCAAATTTTAAAAGATCGTTTTCTTCTTACACCCATTAGTATGGAGACTGCTAAGTATATATATTAACACAAAGGTTATATATACACTCATATTCCATAGAAATTGAACCTCAAAGTTTATGATTTAGAAATGATGCAATTTACAGGGTCAAATGAATTAATTGGACCGGATCATAATGTATTTTTATTTAACAAATAAGGGCAAGCACACAAGTAAATATCTTAATGAAATATTTACAATCAGATGGCCATATTAAATCAAAAGACATATTGTAGCTAATACACTATATATATACATTTATTATACATTTTTAAATATTTTATATATAACATTTATTATTATACACTTCAAATACACAGTACTCAATATATACATTTTATATTCTTCATATACACAGTACCTAACGATCATAGAGCGACGTGAACCAACAAAAAACAAGGTCATAGAGGGACCTTAGGCATTTGCTTTCACGATAAAAATGTCGTAGCCACACCAAAAAATATATAAATTCGATCAAATTTGGAAAAAGCAAGCAAGGATACTAGACAAATAATGTCGAGGGAAGTTTTAATTCACCAAATCTGATAATTTAACAATGTCCATTCATGGAGTTGATAACAATAGACTACATGAAAAATCACAAAGTGTATGTAATTAACGTATACTAATTTTATGATACGTGTAGAATTTATGTGTATACATTAGAACCTGAGTATATATTGGATATACATTTGTTATACAGATTAATTAATGTGAAGGATTACATGACTACGGCGGGTATTAGAAAGAATGTATATAATATGTATGAAATTTATATTATAATGCATACACATTAGTGTTTGTATAATTTATATACACTATATTTATGCACTATACATAGTGTATAATGCATTATGCAGTACGTATACAATTTATATGATATGTATATAAAGTGAATAATTAGTATATCTTGTATATATAAATTATAATCTATTTTTAAGATGTGTGGTTGAAACAGTGTGGTGGTGGAGTTGTGGAGGTGCGGTGGCAGTAGTTTGGAGGTGGAGTTGTGGAGGTGCGATGACGACCAAATGGTGGCACCGGAGGTTTTATTTTTGTGTACGTAGCATAATAGGATGACAGATAGTGAAAGAGGAAATTGTGAATGAGATATATATGATATTGTTACTATAGTTTTTATTATAACAACATAAATGTGTGTCATACAAATGAAATCTGGACAAAGTGGAGTGTACATTAATTTTATTCTTATTTTTTTGAGGAATAGAAAGATTGTTTTTTTATAAAAATACGAGATAAGAAAAATGTTTTACAATACATATTTGAAAAAAAATACAAAAATAAAAAAGCTAGATGAAGATATCAAAAAAAAAAAAAATTACCATAAAAAAATAGTAACAATATTAATCAATATAAGAGAAACAATAATAGTAGTACTACAATAGAAGAATAAAGTAAGAATATATAATAATAGTTGTAATAATAGTTATAAGTGATAAGGAAAAGAGAGAGGATATAATGTGTTCTAAACTAGAACCATACCTACTAATTTTCTATTCCAATTTTTGACCTTTATATTCTTTTATCTAGGATCATATCCTCGATGAATTGAAGATACGTCATATTTTGTCTAATCAAATCTCCTCTATCCTCTCTATCACCCACCACCTTTCCGTATGCCTATCATTTAGATTTTTTATCGTTAGAGTTAGTGATTAGAAAAAGGAAAAATCACACCATATACACATTTAAGAGACAATATTACGAGTTTTAAACCTATTCTTAAAAAATTCTTACTTATAACAGTTTAATTACGAGTTATAACATATCAATTAAATTTAACTTTATTTAAAAATCAATTAAAATTTACTTCATTAAATGATTAATCTTTTTATATTTTTATATTATTAACTATTTAATTATATTAATTGCAGTTCCTTTTATATAATTAATAGGTGAGAGAAATAATATTAATGAGAGAGAATCAATTTGTAATTATCTATTACACCTTTTAAGGGATTTTTTAACTTATTCAAATAACTTTTATTTATAAATGACTATTGGGGCCTTTAATTTATTTTTTTTAAAAATAAATTTATCACCGTATATTTTAACATGTAATTTTCTCTCTCTTTAATCTATTTTATTTTTTGCTTTTCTTGATTTTTTTAATTTTAAATTTTGATATTGTTTTTTTTAAGGATAAATTACTTATATACACAAGTTTAATTTCCTTATTCTCTATTTTTTCCTACCTTTTTAAAATATTACTTAAATCCCTTTCTTTCTCCTAATTCTAAAAATTACCGGATACATTAAAGTCACCAGCCAAACCCACGTTCCCAACTCCCGTTTTCACTCCTATTTTCTCTCCCTAAATTCACTCCAAATTCTTAGCAGTTACAAAATCTATATCCAAATTTGATTTTCAAAAAGTTTAAACTAACAAAACATAAAAAAAATTAAAAATATTTTTTAAAATATTTAAACTAACCAAACATAAAAAAAAAATTAAAATATTTTACGAAAATTGCTTTCCATAATACCAAACACAGACCTCGTTTCTTTTTCATATTTTGTCCATACTAATCACGTCCAATAATAGTAAAAATTGAACTAAAAGAGAAGTATTTTCTCTTTAATATAATCCTATACGGCTAAATGGGTTTGTTGAAAATACTTCCTTAATTAACTTTCACATAATACTTGTAAATTTTTCATAATTTGAGTTGGTTATGAACTCTAACAACTAATCATTCATTGAAACTGATTAGGATTCTTGTATTATTATTTAATCTTCTCATTGTCTCATAATAATATTAGTTTCAATTTCACCAAAATTTCATACAGTCTAATATTTTCCTCTTTTTTGGATGTTTTTCATAATCAAATTTCTTTAATGGATTGTGTTTGTTCATGTATCTAATTGATAACTCAATTCTTATTTATTGTGATACATTTATAGATACACTTTATTTCAGCTCACATACGTCCTTTTTTCACAACCTTATTGTATCAGATACATTATTATCAACTACCAAATGATACATTATGTAAGTTATCCATATCTTTCAAGGCAAACAATACAATACTTATCAATTTAAACGAGATACATAAATAGTAATGTATCATGCACTATTTTTTTAGATATGATACGTAAATTCGAATTTATACTAAATGTATCAATTACATAGCAACTACCACACAGTAATGTATCGATTTCAAATCTAACATCTTATGAGCAATAATTATTTATTTAATGTATCTAGTATAAATACAATACTTATCAATTTAAACAAGATACATAAATAGTACAATGCTAAGTAGCAAAGATATTCATGATGTATCTTCTCAATTTTTTCGGCAATTTTGAATCAAAATTGAAAGGATCTTCAATAAACTAGGATAAGAATTTTGAATCTCAAAATTTTCAACAATTTTGAATCAAAATTGAAAGAATCTTCGCTGAACTGGGAGAAGAAATAATCTTGAATCTCAATTTTTTTGATAATCTTGAATCAAAATTGAACGGATCTTCCATGAAATTGAAGATTCAAAAGGGTATTGTTTGTCCAACAACAATTACATCACTTTTGTATCCTTCATAACTCACTTCGCTTACCCAAAATTTTGACAAAAGTTTTTGAATTAAAGCTGAAAGGTTTCTTCGTTGAACAAAAGCAATTTGAAATTTGAAATTTCCTCGTTCTATTAGGATTTTCCTCTGTATGATTGAGAGTAAGAAGAAACATAAGCGTAATTTATGTGATTTAATTAATTTTTAGATTTTATTCCCTTTTAAGCGCAACATAAAGATTTTTCTTGTATTAAAATTAATGTATCCGGATGGTGACTTATGTATCCGAAAGGTACAAATTTTAAGGGATTATTGTAATTAGAAAAACAGTAGGGATAGGATGTAATTTACTCTTTCCACTATGTGATTTATGTAAGTATGTAAGTTATACATATAATAATCTGATTTTTTTAGAATTAAGAATTCTCTATTTTGAAAATTTGATTTCATTTTTTATTTTAATTAATCTAAAACTTGATTTCTTGAGAAAAAAAAACCGTTTTACTTAAGTTTTGAACTTGTTTTTGGTGTGTTTTTCTATATCTAAAATACTGTTTTGTTGGTGAAATAAGTATATTTAATTCTGAAATTTGTTGATATATATAGATAATATGAGATCATAAAATCTTTAATAAGGATTTCTTAAGTTCTAGCTTAAATATGATAAAAAAAATCACACTTGAATACGGAATATAAATTGAAGAGAGAGGAAAATGTAGAACTTGTATTAATTATTGCAGTTTAGACTTTTAATTGCATGTTTTGATTTTTGGGTGATGTATATTTCTTTTGCTACAATTTCTGACAACAATATATAATATGCATTGTTTTACAACCAGATTTATTCTTCCCGGATTTATACCCGTTGGATACTAATTTTATACATTTTTATTTTTTGTCTTTGTTCTAAAATTTCAAGTTGGATACCAAGTGTATATAAATTGGATAAAACATTAACTTGTTTTAGATTGTCTAATTTGGTTGAAATATCAGTTACATTTTGTTTTTTTCATTTTCAAGTGGGATATATGTTGGATACCAATTGAATACAACATTAACTTGTTTAGGTTGTCTAATTTGATTGAAATCTCAACCACATGTTGATTTTTTCAATTTTCCAATGGGATATCAATTCAATACTAAATTTATACAAATTGGATACAATATTAACTAGTTTTACGTTGGCTATTTCAGTTGACATCTCAATTACATGTTTTTTTTTTTCAATTTTACCACTGGTACGTCAGTTGGATACCAAATGTATACCAATTTCATACTAAGATTTGACTTAATTTTTCCAGTTAATATCAATCGCATACAAACATTACCTATTTTTTTAGTATACATTTGAAAAACACTGAATACACAAATGATTAACTAGCACACATAATAAATATTCTGAAATTATAATTCATTAACTTAAAAGACAAAATAAATCAAAACATGAGTTTGCCACAATAAAACAACCAAATCAAAATAAAAATAAATTATGTCTTTTTTTCAGAAGGGTAATTTGAACATGTCTTCCTATTATGTTCCTCCCGACGACATGTACTGCACGTAATCTTAGACCTCTTGAATTTCACATCAGCAAACCATTTACAAGTTGTGGTCTCCCTACAGTTCTTTTTTAACCAGGCGACAATAATTTTTGCTCTGACACTTTTTGAATTGCATATTTTTCTGTTTCATCATAAATTATTGTGTCAATATTATATCATACAAAAGTACAATTAACTTTTATACATATGTTATATCAATATACAGATTTCATACCATTTTTATGCTTACAAAATTCATACAAAAGTAAAAATACATATGTTATTTTAAAACAATTTCATATGTTATTACAGAATACAAAAGTA